>WOGP01000384.1:0-24172 GCA_015342065.1 Leptinotarsa undecemlineata | reverse complement strand
GAAAAACAGCTCACTTGCAATCCATTCTACAACTGAGATCAAGGAGCAGAAAGTAAAAAGGCTTTCGGTGTGAATGGGGGGTAAATAGCGTATAAGAGCGAAAGACGTGAAGCTCCCTGTGTAAAATAGGCCTTAGAATTGTTGGACCAGGGTACTAAATCATCAAAGTATACGCTTTACAGCTTTCAAAGCAAATGCAAGATTAAATTGTAGCTGTGCGTTTTATACACTCATAAATACAATTCTGATATCTCAAAATTAATCAGACCTGTCCAGATAGCCAAACAAATGGAACAAGATTCAATTCCTCAACAACACATATCAGTCACATTAAATGTGCCATTATGACATCCGAGATGTCGCAGGTATTGATAATGGTCCCAATTAAAATACTCGCAGCCACAGCTCATTATATGGAGTCGAGCAAAAAATTTGAGGTAGCGTTTCAAAAAGGTGAGTATTCAAACAATGCAAGGGCTAGTTAATTACAATACGGAAATTGCGTTACAGTATCCAATTACTCCGAAGTTAATTGATTTAATTTGTTACAATTAAATTGGCGGGTCGTAGAAAATGCGGTTGATATTATGAGGCTATAAAAAGCAGGCAATTAGTTTTTCATGCGGTTACTAAAGCGTAAACGGATAAACTAGTTACACCTTTGGGCATATTAATTCATGAGTTATGAATAGTAATATCGAAGAGGATGATATGATTGATGATTTGAATATATGATGGTGGTGTTGAAAAAACATAAAAACGAATTGTACAACAGCGATTACTCTATTGATTTTCTAAAACTGAAGTAAGTGAACAAGCATGTAATAATAATCTTTTTTCAAATACACAGTTGAATAGTTTCATTACCTAATTCATTTATCTCAGTTTTCATTTTAATTGGTTGAACTACTGTGATGGTGTGAAGAAATTACATTACAAATATCCTATACAGGTTCCGCCAGTGTAAACAAAACAGAGCCAATTTCTCGAAGAATTAGAAAAAAACTCACCCGAGCCTGTCAATTTTATATTTTGCGATAAAATTCAATCCTCGAATCTTAAATGAAATCAGTTTTTTAAATTTGATGCAGTAGTTTCGCAGAAAAAACCTTATTCAGTTTACAGCTAGCCCGATTTTGATTCATAAGCCACCTCACTGGCCTATTCACATGTTTATATTTTTTACTATGACTTTAGATGTTTGCAATAGAAAACTAAACGCAGCTCTTGTCGATCATTCATTGAAAGTATTCAGAATTCCATTCATCTGCATTTACTATCTCACAAATTTCAATCGTGACTACTGCAAAAGATATTAATATTTGATCTTTATTATGAAAATGGTAGGTGCGCTAGTATTACAGCACATCATCTTAACCGAAAGTAATTGCAATATATACTTGGATATAGTAGCCTGGTAACAAAGTGTGTACAGGGGTGATGGGACAACGGCGGACCAGCAAATACCATTTAAAACGGTCTTTTCGCAAGGAGACATTTCTTAAGTACAAAGTAAGTTAACTTGAGTAAAAATCAACACCTCTGAATGAGCTAGTGTATAATAAAACACGTGATGGGGTTTTGTAAACGGTTCAGTGGAAATCTCACAATGAAGTGTTATATAGGGTATTTCATTAAGCATGTCCTACCTTTAAATTAAATACCACGGGTTCTCTGAGTAGAGCGCATCCGAAACGTCCAATTTTCCATGTCTCTGACATATGAATCAGGCCACTCAAGAAAACCTCACAAGAATAAGTCTAACGGGATTAAATCGCACGATGACGGTGACCAGTTCACATCACCTCCATCTCAACCTTCACAAGGAAAAGTCAAATGGGGTCAAATCACATGATCGTGGTGGTCAGTTCACATCACCTCCACATGAGATGACTATACCCTTAATCGCTCGTGCACAATTGCCAATGTGGCATGATCTGTGTAGCATGTAGTGCCGTCCCGTTGAAAGCACATGTCGTTGGTGTCTAGATCACCTAATTCCGGCAAAAGAAGTTGGTAATCATCGACCTATAGTGCTTGCCTTGGACAGTGGTAGCCTGGCCAACGTTACTGTCAAAGAAATATTGACCGATGGAGCCGCCACTCCAAAATCCACACCAAACAGTGACTTTTCAGGATGCATTCGACGCTCTTGGATATCATGTGTGATGTGACAGTTTTATTTGTTTACGTATCCATTCATCTAGGAATGGGCCTCATTGCTGAAGATTATTTTTTGACAAAAATTAGGTTCAGTTGCCAAATACCCCAGAGCACATGGAATGTGAGAAAAATGAGTAGTAAGAGCGATGAGAGAAAGAGGATAAAGGAATAGATCTAGGAAGAAGGGCAGCGAGAATGGGATAACTGCATGACTGTGCGACTGCTCTACAGAGTCTGTAGAGCAGTCGGGTATGAGTCACTGGAACTGTCGAGGAAAACAGTTCAGCTGTTCATGGGGCACGGTAACTTCCCGGGATACCTGGCTAGGTTCAACCTGGCGCAGGAGGTGCCGTGCCCATGTGGATGGGGGGGGGGGAGCCTGAAATGGCAGAACATGTGATAGAGATGCATGGACGGTGATAGAATTGGATCGCGCGACTGGAAAGAACGGCTGGAACAAAAAAAGGGAGGAATGCAGTTGAGAGATAGGAATGGAAGGAGAAATGAATGGACACACGTGGCGAATGAGTGGGCAGAGACTGTTGTCAGAGATGAGTGGGACGGGTGAGAGGCAATCTAGGCAACCTTTGGAATACAAGCTAACTGATTTGTGAAACTCCGACATTTAGGGCAAAATGAATTGTAAAACAGGAAGAATAGTGTTTAATGTGTATATATTTGAATTATGATGATGCAGTTCTTCTTTCTGATATGGAACAACTTGTGAAAATTAATATTAATATATTACATAGAATTGTTTATTCAAGTTTAAATTGTTATATAGAAATATGTAAAGAAATGTAACTTATTTTGGTATTCAATAAAGTTATGGGTCTTCGACCCTCATTGGTTTGGACGAGCACGGGTCCTTTGGCAGTGGTGACGTTCGGATAGAGGGAAGATGTCTAGTTGAGAGGCTTTCGAGCCAGGACAGCGCTGGGCAATGGCATTATTCATGCCCCAGAGCACATTCGGCGAACACACGTCTATGGTCGTTTACCCCCAGTTACTGGGTCAGTTGAATTATGTACGGGTACAGGCCAAAGGCATGCTGCAAAATTCGTCAAGTTGTGGTCTGCGAAAGACCTGCGATCAATAAGAAATTGATTGCCACAGATTCTCCTGCACACTCACCAGTGGACTCAAATTTACCACCACATTGCGAAGAGCCCCATGGGTAGGACGGATATGGCGACCGTAAAGTGGATGAAGCGCGCGGTTCGTTGCCCAAACAGAACACCCGTTTTGATCAAACGATTTTATCATTTGCACCTATGTTATATCCGTCCATGATAATTTGGCAAAAAACAGCTTGGATAAATGACAACTAATTTGACAGATATAGCTTCAACAAGATGGCCTTTATCAGTTGTCAAAGCTCAGAAGTCCCTATTAGGAGACCCGTAACTTGAATACGTTTTTTTGTGGTGGGTAGTGGAAAGATAATGTTCATGATATAATCATATTTATTTACATCTCGATCGCCAAATTCAGTTTTGAGAATATAAATCGTAATCGCAGCATTTCATTGGCGTAGTCTGCCAGTAAGCGAAACGGACACATGGAAAAATGAAGATGTTATGTTGGGACAGTTCCGGAACCAGCCAATGATATTTATAAAAGGAAAGGGGATTTGATGTCGACGAGAGTAACTGATGCATCCACCCACGCCACAAGGGCCTCGGTCTCCGACACTCGATTTGTCAAAGCTAAAAGGTTCCGCACACACTCACACACATGCAATTCGTTAGCCGACGTGACGCTGCCGCCATCAAGCTTTTGCTTTTTGCTAAACCAACATTTTTTACCACAGACATGTTTTGATGTACTCTGCGCCTTTGTTTTTTAATGTCGCGGATTTATGAGTCGGTTCGCAGAGAAAGAGAGGGAAACAGCGCGCTTGGATGTGCAAATGAGATTTCGACCGCGATTTCGTTGTTTTGTTCCTGTGCTGTAATTTCAGATATACACGCGCGAAACTCAACTGTCATGCAACCAAAAACGAAAAAGAATTAACGGGCAGGTTTTTTGTACCGAGGTGGAATTGTGAAACGTTGAAGGCTACGTACTATGCACGTATTCACTTAAATTCAATGTGCGTTCAATTTGAATAAGGCTTGTTCAAATGCAAAAGTTTCATTTGCGATTATGAGCCGTATACTGCTAGAATTCTAACAAGATCGGTTATGAATTTCTAATTCCTGTTATGATTTCACTGCTTGAGTCCTCAAATACAGTATTTTACATAACAAATTAACTCTGAGGAAGGCCAAGCCAAACACAAAAGATTCATTGTAATTTATCAAGATCGCTAGTAAATTTACTAACTTCTATTATTATTTCATCGGCACTATACTTATGTAGCCTTCCAATCTAACACTCAACATAAAATATAAATGTGGTGATCGTCATATGTTTAAATTTTTCTCTGATTTCTCTGAATATATACTCGTAATCATAACATTCCAATCGCCAGTCCTCCAAGGAAAAGAATGTATTAAATTAGTCTAGTCACCAAATGAATTGGAACTAAAAGAAAATTTCATCGACGTCACATAAGATAGTTCCACGGAAGACTATTTTAAAGAGAAATCTTTAACTAATTTCTGGATCGGATGTAAAACCCTTTGTTCTTCCGGCAAGCTCTGCTATTTTTGATGCCATTTGTTACGAGTTACTTGTGTGAGCGTAGATTTTCTGAACTCTTGTACATAAAAATTGAATATAGAAGCAGGATAAGTGTTGAAGAGAACTTGAGAGTGAAGATAAGTACCATTACTCCTAATGTTGACATTTTAATCACAGGCAAGTTTCGCACTAAAGACTATAAAAGTATATTTTGTATAATGATTTCAAATATTGCAAAAATGCTCTAATAACAACTTCAAGTAATCAGAAGATCTGATGCAGATTCATAAAACTTGGAGTTCCTAAATAGGAATCTGGTATATTTTATAGAATACTTTCAAAAACACAAAATTCGGAATGGGATTGAATAATCACTTTTCTCAAACAAAATGTTCATATAAACCTTCCTGCCAGCACAAAAGTAATTAGAATAATTATATTTTAATAAGTATTCTTTCTAATATTTCGTAATGAGTACTTGTGATGGATTTATTGCTTGATTTACCGCAGGTCTTCGATGTGTCGAAACTATCGTGATATGCAAATTGTTGAGTAGATCAATCGATGGAATACGTTATACCTCAAAGTATTCCACAAGGCTCGGTCCTGACACCGTTTCTCTATTCAGTTTATGCAAATAGCCTCTTAAAATCTCAACATCACCAACAACTATAACGTACATATGTTATAACGATGATACTAATTTATTGGTAGCTCAGAATGATCTGAATGAATTGAAAATCACAGTAAAAAACATTCTGCACCATGTTCTGAAGTGATCAGAAAATAATAACCTACGTGAGTACAATTTCAGCTTTGATATTTTTCAAATAAGTACTAAAAGTGTGGTAGAAAAATCGACAACAGCTGAAATGCTGATGAAAACTTGATTCGGACTGCACATACTGACAACCTATCGTAAATAGGACTCCTACAGAGAGATGTTCCTTTGAAAAATCAAATATTTCAATAATTCCAGGAACCTATATCCTAGATGCCTGTTTACCTGCTTTCAAACAATGGTGTTGTGCACATAAACATAACACAAGGGTAAAATGCTCTCTGCCTACCATCACGGTTTCATTTCACAAAAGTTATGAGAGACTATTAGATGGACATTTTCCCCATATTTTTCCAGGAATTGTAAACAATTGAAAATCAAATATTTGTTAAAAAATTACAAATAAACTTCTATTGGAGAAAAATTTTTAGATTTCTCGAGAATTCATCAACTAGATATATCTTTATAAACGTCTATAAATTATGTATTGCAAATACTATATTTGGAAATAACTTAGTCATAATACACATTTGACTCAGTTCTAGCATTGTGTTGAATGGTACTATTCGTCATCAACAAGAGAAATGTCAAATCTTTCATTAGTCATACTTGAAAGATAAATAGTTACCTAAAATATCATTGAAAAAGAAAAAGTCTAATACAAGTACAATAATATTATTTGTAAACCAATATACATGACCAATGTATTTAATTTTTTTTACCTATCGGATACCTTTTGATCCACCATTGTGTGAGTGGGTGGGTGATCCTTGAAACGATTTTAACAGCTCGTCTAGATTGACCATACTTTTCCACAATCTACACGACTATATTGCAATATACAATTTTATGGGTTCCTTTTTTGAGAACTACATTCACATAGTCATAAAGAACTACATAGTCATAAAGTCCGACCAAAGCATCAATATAGTCAAAATGAAGTTTCCTGGTTAGTATATTCACAAAGTTCATATATAATATTCAATATGCAGTACAACAGGAACTACTGACAAATTTTCAACTCAATATTTATTAGATTTTTCCATCATCTCAAGCGTGTTCATAAATTTAGTGATGCTTGAGTTCTCGCTTAACCCTCGTATTTCTCGGTCATCCAGTTCGGAGAACTACTTCAAGAACTACTTCTTCTTTAGCAGCGTTGTTTAAAAACTTCTCACGTATGTTCACACGCATTCAGCAGTAAACCACATCTTTATTTTTATCGAAGTTTCCTAGAAAGTGGCCACTTACATCTAGTTCTTGTCAAGATTTTAATCCGGTTCGACGAGAGAACAACATTTGCCCCTTGACACAACACTAAAAATTCCTGTTGAAAAAGATTCAACCAAGAATGTGAAATGTAGTTTGAACAAGTCCAACTTCCCAGAACTAGGCACAAGATAAAAATCTGCTTGTAGTAATATACGGGAAAACGTTGAAGACAATTTGACCCGCTATTTGTTCTTCTTGTATAATTTCCTAGAATTTCCTCAAATATGATTTGAGATCCCGTTGTTTTATAGGAAGGTGAATAAATATCAATAACACGAAGAAATGGATAATTTTTTGTTGGCAATCCTGGCCAATTTCTTCACTATTGTGTGCGATAAAAAACTTTTGAGTAATCTATTAGACAACGATTTCAGCGATGAATTTGATAAACTTTTCAGAAATTTTCTCATTAGTATGATGCACCTCACTGTTCAGTTCTAGATCCATTATTTTTCAATACACATCGTCCCGCCAGTGTATCAGTTTGAGAGAAGAAATTTAAATAACAAAATTATTGAAGAAAATATGAAAGGGATTGGGAAAAAAAGATTTTGGCATTCTACTTCTCTATTTTTATCTATGTTCTGTATGTGTAGAGTAGGGAGGGTAAGTGTAGGTCCATAACACTGAGGCCATATGTGACCCATTGTCACATATGGCCCCATTGTCACATATGTCACATATGGAGAAGTTGTCCTCCTAGGTCATCGTCCATCCTGTCCTTTCCAGGAAAGTGGACAGGTCACTAGGATACATCTTCTCTTGCCGATAACTCCGGACACTCGCATAGGACATGCCTAACAGTGTCATCTTCCTGTTCACACATCCTGCATAGATGTGTGTTCCCTTGCCAAATAATATGGAGGTGATTACTCAATTGCCAGTGCCCAGTCAGAAATCCTACTGTTAAGCGTAGGTTTTCCTGGTCATTCCCAGATATTTCTTCGGTGTCAGCTTCTCAGGGTCGCTTAAGGTGATCCTGGCAAGACTACATCCTAAAGAGTGAACAATGCGATCAGCTTTACTCCTGTCGTGCCCTTTAATCCACCTCAGGTTAATGTTATTATCTTCCGAGGCTTTGGCTAAATCTTAGTGGCACTATAGGTGCCTATAGAGCCTTAGTGGCACTAGTGGCCTTAGTGCCTTAGTGGCACTATATAACCCTAAGGTAACACGTTGTCTGGTCAAGACTACTATCAGTGCAGATTGTTATGTTTTTGCCAGAAATTCTTTTCCTGGTTATTTCTTTTGTGGCCATTGAGATACCAGCGAGTTATGTCTGAACTACACTGGTATTTTTTCCCCTTCCTCTTTTAATCCTTAGGCTTAGTAATCTGGAGTGAACTCCACATCCTGAGCCTTCTTGTGTGCTGTTGCATTTGTAGCACCTGACTCTGTGTTCTGTTCTATTCATATTTTAAATAGTTTAATAAAAACAAACCTGGATTCAACTGCATCACTGGCTGCCTGCAGCAGAGGTTGCGCAGTAAGCGATTCTCGCCATAGGCTTAGCCTCATATGACCCATTCCTGCTTCGAGGTTTACACCAGCCGTACGCAATCATAACATGGCCATTAACGCAACCTCCTTAACGTACAGCTCCAGAGGGATCAGACCAGATGTTGTTTTCATGACACCTGTGATGTTTCAGCAAGCCAATCGCTGTATTTGATATAATTTTTGGATGGCCGTTGCTTGTCGAACTTTCGGTCCCCATGCAATAGTTCTGTACGTTAACATAGATCTTATTATTGCAGTGTAGATCCCCCGATATTGCTCATAAGCCACATGTGCTCTTTTTGCTCTACTCTGTAGGTGAGAGTTCCATGTTAGCTTCTTGTCGAGGATAATACCAAGGTATTTAACTTCTTCAGAGAAGTTTAGTTTGCTTTTGAAGATTTCGGGAGGTTAGGCCCGATAAACTTCTTTTCCTGGTGAAAAGAACCATCTCAGTCTTTTTGGGATTGATCGACAGGGAGTGTTCCTTACACCATGTTTCTATTAATTTGAGCCCATTCTGCACACACAGTGTGTTTACAAATTTGCCGGTCTGCAAGATAACTATGTCATCTGCATATGCAATTGTTTACAATCCATTATTGCTGACGTATATTCAGAATTATGCTCCAAAGAAGAGGTGTATATCTTCTCATAACCAATCCTCTCACTGTGATGTATTCTACTTTGATTTATATTGCTCTACTAGAGAGCATCTTGAGTTTCCATTATCCAACTACCAGATATACATTCCTGGAGTTTAGTTGCTGGATAACTGTTGGAAAGGTTGTTTTATCAAACGCTCCCTCAATATCTATGAATATACCATATGTTTTTCTTCATGTCTATAACAGTTCGAGACATATTGAAAAGATAATATTGTAAGGACTTGTAAAACTATATCAACAACAGAGACGTTGACAACTAAAAATTTGAAATTTCGAAGAATGTCTACCACTTGTTTATTTCTCTTGAGTTGTAAAAAGAACATGTTAGTACAATTTTTAAAGAATTCTAATAGCTCAGACAATGTAATGGGGTTTCTCTACTGACACTAATTTGTAATAGTTGATGTGTAATAGTCAAACTATGTAAAGTCATCACATTTCCTTATCTAAGCCAAATTAAAGAGTTTCTTGTGCTCATCTTGACAAGATTGAAATAAAAACAGTCCATGAAAGTCCTTTCTCGACCTACCAACACCTCAATCAATGATTTTGAAGACGTAACGATATGCAAGGAGACATAACTTTTGACATGAAATAAACATCGATAACTCTCAACATGAAACACCAGCAAGTAACGCGAAGCATCTCAACAAAAATTTCAATTTCCAACATTGTTTTGCAAACTGCCAACGATCATATTTCACCCTCTGGAACTCCATTGTTTTCCTCAGCCGTGAATGCTCCGACGATAAATCCCCGACAAAGCTCACTTGATTTTCGCCGTTTGAGTATTGATTGTTATATAGAGCTGGCAACTATAGTTTCAAGAGACAGCGGGAGGGCCTGGATTGGGCCGTGAATATTAATTGGCCCAGGACGGAGCCGCTGCACCGCTAAAACCGACACATTTACACCTCGCGCTTCCCTCTCTCCCCTCCGTCGTGCTTTCAGCCCTTTGCATAACCATTCCGTCCAAAAACACCCTGGAGTGTCAAGTTCTCTGATTAAATTAAAAGTTGGACCCCCGTCGGGTCGCTGTTACTATTTACATGCAAATCTCATTAAGCATTTCAGCCAATTACGATCGAGGAACTCGGAAGACTTTTGAAACACATATGATTTTTGTGAAAAGTTGAGCCAGAGGGCGACTTTTAGGTGTAGGGTGAGTCGTAGTTTATTTTACGTCAGATAATTGTGAAACTCATTCAACTCGGGGTTCTGTTATTTCCAGAAAAACATTTAGGGAAAGGATGAGTGGTGAATAAGACCTCAGAATATTAACGAAAATGTTAATCAAGAGATAGCAGATACTGTAGAAAATGTACTACGCTACTACTATAGAAATAATAATAGAACCAAGTGAATGTCAAGAGATAGACAGTGAAAGTGTTCATAATGACAAAAACAATGAAAACACAAGCAACGAATCTAGTAGCACCTCTACAACTGATTCAGATTCTGAGATGAAATTTTTAATGAAAGATAAAATATCAAAAAAAAAACAGGAAAATAATATAATGAATGAACTTGAGTTTTATGTGGGACTGCCGGATACAAAAGCAATCCTGGGGCTTGATTCCTGCATATAATTGAACTTAATTAAAAAGGTAAAGTCAATAAATACTGATAAAAACGCATATTCCGATTCAATAAATGACTACAAGAAAGTTTTTTCAGGTATAGGATGTATTAAAAGTACCTATCACATAGATATTGATAAGAATGCGAAAGCAGTCGTTTATCCTACCGACTGCGCCATGTTATATTCTTGGTATTATTGCATTCAAGTAAACTACGTTAATGTTGTAAAACAAGATCCATCATCTTAATGCCACACCTAGTCTCCCGTCAACCTCGGTCTGTCTGTTGTTCGTCAACCTTGGTATGTTCGTTGTCATAGTTCTCATTACAAACTGAAAAAAATTAAAGGGATTTTAGAATACGAAAATATTTGTATATCAGTGACCAATAGATACACCGTGTCTTATCTACAGGAGCCCGAAACTTCGCCCGAGACTCATTACATTTCTAATCCCGTAATAATTGTCTCAATGAATGTTCCTTCTTTGTATTGCTTTCGAAGAGAATAAACACTTTCTTGACTCTTATGTGCAATCGATCTTCATTTCAAAAATTAAGTTGTCGATTTCTTCTACATAATTGGCGCAGTCAGTAGGATTTTCACGTCGTGAAAATGAACATTTGCATTGTGCCTGAAATCGCTTTCGTGACTTTCAGGTTTCAACTTCTTCAGTGAGGATCGAAGAGAATCGAGGAGACTACACGGGTCAATCACCAAATGGAGGGTATCAAATTCCTTTTCGACTTTCCCAAATCCTCTTTTTAAGGACTTTAGGAAAGATAGGGTAGTGAAGTTAATTACAACTGATTATTGGATATTGACATTGGATTTACTCGCAAAAATAACAACTAACTACAATAAATATACTGAATTTGAAAGTTAAAAAAGATTTCAAATTAACTTTCTTCACAACGTTTGCCACAACAAAACCAATATCCTACAACACCTATTTTTGGGACTGTAATATTTATATCGTCATCATGATATTGATCAATCTGCCGATATTGAATCAGAATTTCCAAAAAATATTCAAAAAGAATAAAAAATAACCCCGTTTCATTGCTTTATTTCGTATCCGTGATCAATCGCAAGTGAAATATACAAAGTGTAATAGGTATCCATCGATATTATTTTGATTCCGTCAAAAATGTATTGCATAGACACATTTGTTCTTATCTAAGAATTTTTTTATTCGCAAAATCTTAGCTGTCAGGATCGTGCGAAAGAATTCGCAGATAGAATGAGAATATAGTGAATGAAACAATACAATCAGTATTGAACGTTTACTGGATTATTCATTTTTATATTCGAAATATTTGTATTTGTAGATACCTAAACAAAATAATATGAGTCGATAAAGAATTCGCGATTAACGAGAAATATAGAGCTTATCTATTGAATACACTTTACCCACACCAGAACTAAAATACTAACTCTCGACGCGTGATTCGCTAAGCAAGTCAGAAAAAAGAGAGAGGAAAAGATGTACTAAGATTACCAATAGGATTTAAGGTAACGGTGTTTAATTTTTGTTTTTTGCAATATCATTTCATTTCTATACGAAGTTATTTTAGAATTCAGCAGATATTTCAATAAAAATTTTTCTTTTCAAAACCATCTCTCCAAACTGATCTACAACCCATTTACAATTTTTCGGTTTGACCTAAACTTCATCTTGGTTAAACATTCATCTGGAATTCAATAAAAAAATACTTTTGTCGAATAAAAGCTCTCAAAAATTAATTTTAGTGTTAACAATCTGGTGAATTATAGTTTGAACACTGATTTCAATTACAAATTTCAATTACAAATGTACAAATTTTTAGTTGAGATTTCAAACCTAGGAAGATCACTTGAAAGTTTCACAACAATAATTTTTTTCTGTATATAGCACCATCTAGTTATTACTAAAAAAAGCTACAATGAATTCCCACGAACGGAAATCGTATTTAATTTTGAAGAAAACATAAAATAACTGTCAAAAATTCATTATTGTCCTGATTTTCAATTTGATACTGCAACAAAAATGTCCTGATAACCTGCTATTCCTGAGAAATCCATTTCGTAAAACAAATAAAACCAAAACTTTTTACCATTCATTACATCATTACTATTACCATGTTACTCAGTTCGATTTACAACCCTCTATCGGTTAATAGCTGAACTTTTTTAACTCCTAATATACGTACATCTGCCGGTAAAACAGTTTACTTGTCAGTAGGTTAAAAGAGTAGCCAGGAACTGAAATATCGA
This sequence comes from Leptinotarsa undecemlineata, assembly GCA_015342065.1. Classification (NCBI taxonomy): domain Eukaryota; kingdom Metazoa; phylum Arthropoda; class Insecta; order Coleoptera; family Chrysomelidae; genus Leptinotarsa; species Leptinotarsa undecemlineata. Next base: position 11,328 of record WOGP01000384.1, on the reverse strand, counting down.
ATGCACGAACCAATTCGAAAATTTATTGGAACTAGATTTCTTTATTCGAAAGCAGTAGCGTAACAGGTAGGAAACTGGTGTAGTGAATGGAGAACGGTTTTTAATCAATGAAAGGTCCATTTGGTGGGGAAGTTTAATGTGGATGGAAGGATATACATTTATAGTAGTTCCAAAATGATTTATTCATTAAATACTGAATGAAAGATATACAGATTCACATCAAATGGGCATATTGTTGAATTGCGTGTTGATAAGACTAAATAAGTAAATCGGTTTATTTGATGAATCAAGGATCCGATTGAAGAACATGGTTTCAACAGTGTCTGGCATCAAGACGTTGAAATGCAAACAACTGTCATATCATTTGTAACTTCATGAATCTCATTTTAAAATAACTTAAAATTATTAATATGTCAATCAAAATTCTGAGTTAAATACTTATTTGGTTTTCAATATCTGCTAGTTATATGAAATACAATAAATATAGTTCATAAAACTAAAAAACACGCTTTTAAAGAACATCAAACTAACAACTATTTTTTTAAATAAACTTATAACAATAGCGAACGAAAAATTCTAGTATTATTGTGAAAAAAGCAACGAGCGCTTGATATACAAAAAATATAAAATATGGCACAAAGCGCCGACGCTTTTTTCACAATAATACTAGTATTTTTCGTTCGTTATTGTTTTAAGATCATTTTTTTTAAATCAACATTTTAGTTCGATGTTCTTGAAAGCCGTGTTTTTTATTTTTATAAACTATGTATATTTTTCATTTTTCAGTTTAATGTGCTATAAAAGCGTGTTTTCTAGTCTTTTCAAACTACATTGTTTAGAAAAATTACCATTTACCATATTTTCCGATTAGAGGGAGACTGAAAATCAGCTACCAAGCCCAAGGAAGACAGCAAGCAAGCAAATAAGACAGCAGGCGCGGTGTTGATGAAAAAAAACACTTTTTTCAAATGAACAAATACATGTAAAGTGAGTTCGAATTATTTCAAGGAGGTTACGTACAGCGCCATCTGCCCGCGAATAGATCAAGCAATAATGCTGATATATCAAGGAGTTACGAACAGCGCCTTCTGCCCGCGAATAGATCAAGCAATATCGATAATTCCGTCAAATACAGATCCCGATATGAAATGAAAAGAAGAGTTACAAACAAACATACATACATACAGATGAAGCAAATATAAAAGAGGCTCAACCAGGACCAAAAAACGATGGCTGCACCAAAATATAAAAGTTACTACATTGCAATTTCATCGTAGGCAATCAATTATATATGCAATTAACACGTAACAAACAAATCACATTGAACATATTTGTCTGAAGAAATAGTTAACTGGAAGATTTCATTAATTTCAGAAGTGAGGTAAATGATTTATCGTGCATCTGATAGTGACACCAAATATAAATGGTTGAGAAATTTGAATAGGGATTTAAAGATGTTCTTCATCTGATAAAAATGGCAGGTTGAAAAGTAAGACCAAACTAAACTTCAATTCTGGAAATACAAACTGTTGTACTTGAAACCAATTTTATTCGCAACTTCATGGCTGACTAGAATGTGACTGAAAAAGGCCGGAAAGTGTGTCTGTCAGTTTAGAGCTAGTTGTAGAAAAGTGATATATTATCATGACATAGTAAAAATCAACCAGTAAATCCACTTTCATTCATAAATTCCCAAAGTTCTCGGTGACCTCGAAACGAAGTGAGGAGCCAATTTCGGTATTTTACCATGAGCGTGCACTCACACAAAAACTAAATTTAAGGTTATCATAGAATATTTTGTGGTCAATTACTTATTACCAAATACAAAAACAATAATAACAACAATGAATAAACTAAACACAATATAAATTTCCGACCGTTTATTATAACTAATCCAATGCCCGTGGTACCATCGAATCTCTCGATACTACAGCACTGATCGCTTTGGATGAGAATCTCATCCTAAGAGCGGTTGAAGGTCCCCGGCAACTGCTTGTATTATTCTATGATCATGAAATGATTAAGGCATTCTTAACCTAGTCGTCGACAAAGTAAGTATGTCGAATCGATGCCAAATCGTTCAATACACAACATCGCCAATCAGAAACGACCTAGTGGATCCCCACTGTGAAAAAAACGTTTTGAAAATAATTCAGTGTTCATTGAAAGAGATGACTGATAACGGGGCACCGGAGAGTTTTTTATTGTATGTGTAAGGGCCATATTTCACAGTTGCTGCCGTCGCTTTTGTGTATTCGTGTTTAATCGGAATTGTGATCCGAGTAAACGGAAGTACCGGGAGAAGTGCACCGAAATAGGATTTATCTGGTTCCGGTCGGGAGTCCGACGCAGATTGTTTTAGGTCGATTAAAATTCCAGGCGCGGAACATGATATCGACGATCGCTCTGGCTTTGTCCCTTGTGCCCTTTTGCTGACGCTTCATTGGTGGGCATTGCAGGGTGGCACGTGTGGAATTCTGTACAGGAAATTTTCTCGGAAGCTTCATACAAGCATGACTTTTTCTATCCATCTAATTTTGTCCCATGCATTCATCACTTGTACACAAAATTTGGTTCTATAAAACTGGCACTTATAAGCTTTCTACATATATTCCTTTTATGGTTGCCTTCCGCTTGAGGTTACTGCTATTTTACGTTCACTGTATACCACGAGAAAGACATGAGAGCTAAACATTTGTTGAAGTGGATAAAACCGCTTCTAGCAGGAGGTACCATGAATAGACAGACTGAACAAGAAATTACTATATATAAAATTATTGGAATGGTCTGCAGGTGTTGGAACAAGAACTTCATGTATTTCCCATCCACATTGGACGACAGATTATCAACTGCCAAATCCAACCTCCATGAATGACTGTACCTAACCAGCAGGAGCAACTACAGTACATCGAAAATTGTGGAAATTCTCATAAATCTGATTGTTTTAACAAGGCCAGACTAAGATTTCTTCGTAGAAATAAATAGAATAGAACTATTTGATTATCGAGATCGTTTCAAAACTAGTTGAAGTGGTTGATGAACTGATTATAACTAAGTTGTCCACGTATTATGAAGGATCCTGAATCCCCATTAACTGAACACATTGATGATCGTTATCACCTCATTAAACAAAAGCAATTTTTCCTAATAATTTCAATTCAAATTTCAATTTTCGGTAGTAAACCAATTTTTATTTTGAACATATCATTTTTACTTGCCTCCTTGTAAAAATTACTGCTCTATTGTTCTTCTCCCGAGAGCAGAAATTACATGTGTGCTATATTCCAGAGTGGGTTGAATCTGTAGCTAACAGAGCAGCATGAGCTGCAGAGGATGACACCTCCAGCACAGAAAAGAAAGCCTTTTCCCTGTATCGGCGACCTTCTTAGCATTAAAAGGTAAAATATAGACAAAAGACACATATTTCTCAGTTGTCGGTAGAAGAACTACTTTGCTCTGAAACTATAAATAAGATTACTATTTCCATCGTACAATATTCCCTGATAGTGGTAAAAACTAACTGGAGATCACTGATCTCGTGTCTTTTTTTTTTGGTAGCTATTCCTTTCCAATTCTAGATTAGATTGAGACTTTGGCAGAATTCCGGTGACATCCCTTTCAAACGATATCTTTTGAAAAGGATAACTAGAATACCTACAGGTACTCTTAAGCCGTATTGTTAACAATCAGGTCCAACTGATTCAAGATTGAATTATAGCAAAACATCAAACGAAAAAACACGGACTAAGACCATTGGCATTGAGTGTTTAAAGAGGAATACCTACTCCAATAAAAAATTATAAGAGTTTCAGATGCCAAGACTAGTTTGATTATATATGCTTCGTGATTTCACGTATTATTTTGAAGCATCTAAATGAGAACCTAGATACAAAAATAAAAGGTACTTTTAAAAAAGTGTTTTGAAGTCTTTGTTGAACCATGGTCAGTTATTCTATTTTGTCTCAAGATAAGAGAAGTGTGATTAGAGAGGAAACTTTTTTTTTCGAAAGGAATTCACCAAGTATACAGAATTGTAATGGGGTGAGGTGTAAATATATCTATAGAAGCGAATGTGAGGCAAATGAGAAGTAAATCAGTAGTTAAGGGTAGTATTACTTACAAATCGTGAACACAAAATGGAACGTTTTCACTTCTTCCGGTGGGATATCTATAATCATGAAGTCCAGCATTGTCTTTTAGATGAGTTATTGGGATAATGAAAATAAACTATTTCCAGAAAGTGCAGTGAAGGCATATACAAGGATGTGATTCTAGCCGGTTGCTTCTACCTCTTCACCATAGTCCCAATATTCAAAATAGAAGCATGGCCAAATGCATGTTATTAAAAGCAACCAAGAATAAATCAATTGTGCGAGTAAGAAAGTTGGATGGAGAATTTGAAATGCAATATTGAATATAAACTTGCACTCTACTTGCTAAGTCAACACAAATATTCATAAAAGATTGGGTTAGGTGTGATTCCGCATATACTAATTTAAAGATTCTGTCTGAATAATCGGAACTGATGACTTTCGCTTCAGAAGCCAATATGATAGTTCTTTTGTTTTCTGTAAAAATGTCTACATAAATTTCAACACTGCTCATCATCCAGAGTCAACATTTTTCACGCTTTCGTCCAGAGAGGACAAGTTGAGTTAAAATATATTGGTCCTTCGAGCCAGATGTTCCTCACCAGCTCTTGGAAAATCTATGTAATACCTCTAACCGATTTGAGGATTCGAATTATTAGGCCCGCCCCTGGAATTCACCCTTTTGTCGACGGCTTCGGCAAAGCCAGCGGCCGTTTGCATTTTCATGAAGTTCGTCCCGCTATCGATTGGGCGAGCATTGATGAATTGTTTTCATCATGTGCGATTACGCCGTTCGATTTCAATTGCCTTTTCAATGGTCCCCTGATATGCAAACCACTAAATCACGGGGCACTATCAACTGGTACGATAGGTGCGATAGGGTGTCCGTTCCGTGTCAGATTATTCGAACGCATTGTAGTAAGTTAATGCGCCTGGAATGCTGGCGATTTCTCCGGATCTATCTCCTAATTAATTCGTCATCAGGGGCAGGGCTGGACATTTGCGGTCGGATTGAAATTATATCTGGATCGAGCAATAACCAGCACATGTTAGGGAAGTCCTCGGGATGTGTCAATTGCAGTAATACTGACTGAAAACTGATTTCACGAGTGAATCATCATAGTTCAAAGTGATTTCAGTGAAGTATCGTATCTTTTAAGGTTCTGGGATTCACACGATGAAATGTAAGACCTCTTTAATTCTTAGCTCGCACAAGTTTCAACTTCTGAGGGTTATTGTAGAAGTCCTTTATCTGTCTTTCATGTTCTTCTTGTATTGTGGGCTATACATAAATTGTTAGGATTATGTTATGCAATCTCTACAGTCTGTCTTCATTAGATATCCCTATTTAGATGGTCTCTGAATGAACAATATCCAGTAAGTAAGTAAGTTATTATTCTAAGTAAATCTTTGTTTTCTTGAAGCTTGTTTTCAATTTCTTTTTCAAACGGTCTCTCAATGAAGATGTTTCCATCCATAAATGTTTCTAGGTATAATTTCCCTTCCCGTTTTGTGATCTGGTCCCATAGGTGTCAGTAACTCTGGAACTGGTTCAAGGATCATATATTGAGTTGATGATCTGAGTCAGCACGGTGGGACGGTAACCTAGTGGGGTGACGTGGGTGGTTTCCACTTACTCAATCTACCGCTGTGTGAACCGGTGGATCAAACCGCAAGGCCGAACGACCGACTTTCATTTCTTATCGTCCAACCCGTGTTAGGAATCACACGTTAAAAGGTACGGCCTCGTTAGCCCTTCACTCGCACAAGTTGTCGTTTGCAGAATTGACGAAAAACCAGATTTCAACAAATCAGCTTTTTTTTGTTTACTGTAACTTTCATGTGTGAGAAACCAGTGTATTCCTGTCAGTTAGGTCCCTCAGCTTTTGATGGCAATACCCTGTATGCAACCCAAAAAAAGAAAAACATTTGACGAAGAGACTTTGAAGTCTCAAAGTAGATCCTAGATAGAAATGAATCTAGACATTATATTCGCACTTGGAACCTTTGGTGCAGTAATGAATATCCGAACACCAAACTGTTATTTTCAACACTTCGACACGTGGTTTGATCACCAAGTAATCATCCTCAAGAGGAAAATTGTACTGTTCAGTTAAATCTTCTTCCTGAACATTGTGTACAACTCCAATAATATTCATTATAATTGTATCTGTTTGGCATTGTGAAAACAGCACTGTTTTCACAGTGCCAAACTAGTACATTACTAGTTCATAGCCAACCTTAGGAAAATGATTATCTGTATCTAGCCCAATTATCATCTATTTCCTTTCCTATGATTCCCAAATTGTTAGAACCCAATGTAAAGTCAATATATTCACTTGTTCATTCAGTTTTTACGGTTTCCATAGACCAGTTTCGATATCACTGGGATCATTATAGCTCTAGGTATGGTAGGATATACACAAATTGACTCCAGAAACAAAAAAGAAGTTGGACCTTATAATTTTATCTACAAGGGATGTCAACTGTGAAATATCCTGTTTTGAAACAGTACATCCGATGAAATTGAAGTTTCCGTGATAAACTGTTTCAATTTTACTCGACACCCATTTTCGTTCTGCTGAGTTACCTATATCTTGATACCTTAGAAAGATCAGATTCTATGAAGTCAATTTTCTGAGGACAGGGGATAGCACAATTCTTATCTTGATATTACGGTTATACTATTTCGTTAATATGCAAAGTCTTTGTTCCAATAATTCGTTATATTAGCAATGGGCTAATTGAAGACACATTGTTAAGAAAGCTTATAAATTATCAAAGGAGTAAAATAAAAAAATCTTTCTTAAAAATGAATGATTACATAATCTTGATGAATGATTTTTAACAAAGAAGAGAAAGACACATTTCAAACTCAAAAATCGTTTAGGATAGATAATATTGATAATATTTTGTTCAAAACATGCACTTATGGGTAGTTTTTTCTACGAGTACAAAGACAAAGTACAAAGAATAAATAAGAACGTGAGAAACGTTCTTTAATCTGTACCGATATGAATATGCAGAATTTGTGAAAAGTAGAAGAATAATTAGAGTAAAAACAAGAAAAGGCAAACATTATTTGAGTCGTAATTTGAATAACAAAAAAAGGAACATATTCTCCAATCTGCAATAATAATCTTCAGCTCTCCATTTTTTTTCTCTATCATAATATCTTGTAAGAAGTTGAACCACAATGCGGCAAAACGGTTATCTACACGATCAGTATACTCTCGGTATGAGTGAACTTTAAATAGTTTCCAAGATTTTTATGATGCGAGGTCAACAAAGTTTTCCGACAGTCAGTTAGGCCACAGGAACATTTCCAAGAAAAGTAAACCACGTATTTATTACACAAGAATGTCGACATACGAAAGCTACATTAAGATAAGAGATACCCGTTGTTTGTTGCAACTAGTTTGTTTGGAGCAGCTTTTGCTGAACTAAATAACTGTCACATGCTTGTAAGTCTGAGAATGAAATGTGATAATAAATCAAAGAACTGTCACAATTAATTAAAAGTATTTTAATAACGTATGCATCAACAGGGTCAGTCTAAGGTCAGCGGTGTCGATGAGTAAATTCAAAAACAGTCAGTATGATATGTCTAGGTAATAATCCAATATTTTTAATTATCATTTGCGATTTGGCTTTTTACCTTGAGGATAATCTATAAAACGTACTTTTGTCTATTTTCCACAATAGTGGTTTGGTTTTGGTCATGCACTGGTATGATAATTTCGAACACCTAATGAGCTATCACTATAGTTGAAACAAATAAAATTAATGAGTCATCTAAAGAATCAAGTACCGATGAGAAAAATATGGAGTATACAATTGAATGCATCTCTATTATCTTCTACCTTCAGAGTGCTAAAGCAGCTGTATCAAATAACTCAATAATCAAGATGAGAAGACTATCGTCTTCTACTTATCAACTCAGTTTGTGACAAATGTCACCGGAAAAGGAGACGAAAAGAAACAAATATCCGAACTATAGTTCAACTGAATAGAAGCTTGCCTCATAAATCGTAAGTCGTTGTAAACGGACTTCCAAATTTGGGGTGTCTATACAGGGTGTTTATTGAACATGCGGCAAAAAATTGAGGGACTATTCCTTCTGATTTTTTGAAGATACGGAGCGAAAAGAATTTCGACAATAACAATTTTGGTAATTTTAAAGTTATCAACGTAGCCAAAATAAAAGTTTGGCATTCTACACTGTATCTACCGAATAATAAAAATCTAACAATTCCGTTGATACCTATCAACATTCCGATTACCTAGTACAAACGGCTGCAGACATTTAATTTGAATAGTATGTTCTATAATTGATCATTTGTATGTGTCGAATAGGATGAAACTGATTGACTTTATCTATTTGACGTGCATTTTCTGTGTTTTATATCTAAAGTCTTGTTAGTGAAGGGTATGGCTATAGTAACGCAGAGATGGCTGAGATGCATTTCATTCATGGACTTGCTGATGGCGATTCTTTTGAAGCTAGGCGGTTAAACAGTGAACGATTTCGTAATCATAATGTGCCTAATAGAAAAACCTTCCAAATTATACACCAACGACTTTGTGAAACAAGAGCATTGATGCCAAATGAAGGACCAGGAAAGCCAATGACAGTAAGAACGGTAGAAGTAGAAGAGAATGTGCTGGTTATAGTAGATCCAGGTACCTCTACTCGAAAAATTGCAAATACTTCAAATGTAAGTGACAGGACGATTTGGAACATTCTTAAAGACTATCTGTTGTACCCAGGCACTTTTTCCTGCAGATTTTCTTCCACGTATTACCTACATCCTGTCAATGGCTTTTGCGCACATTACTTCAAATCCCTCAACTGCTGACACATATTCTTTTTACCGATGAAGTTAGTTTTCAAAAAAATGCCATGAGGAATTTCCACAATGACTATGTTTGGGCTGAAGAAAGTCCACCTGAGGTGCTTTAAGATAGCTTTCAACATCAGTTCTCGTTAATCGTTTGGGTAGATATTATAGGTGACTTCCTAATTGGACCGATATTTTTGTCTGGAAGACTCACTGGCGAGGTATACCGCAATATTTTGGAACAAACGCTACCTCAGTTTCTGGAGAATGAACAAGAAATGCAGCGCATTTCAGCATATTGGCTCAAGAGTTTTCAACTGTAACATACGGAGATTGCTGGATTGGTCGAGGTGTACCTCACTTGTGGCCTGCTGGATTACCGGACTTAAACCCCCTAGATTATTTCCTTTGAAGAGGTGAAGTTAGAGACATAGGGATTCATCATGACGTCAAGATGACGTCTTTTATACACTTGCCTTTTGTGAGCAAACCGATTAGGAATGAGACGTGATTGGTAAATCTTGCCAGGTCACCTCGATTAATAGTCCCTGAGGATAACTTGCAAACCACATACAAATATTGGCAAAACGAATTAAGAGATGAAAAGCAGCTGAAATAGTTGTGTCATTGACGACTGAAGCTTTTATTACCATCACTTATAATTTCGTTTTACTTCTATACTAAAGATATTACGGACATAAAGTTTATAAGATCAAGGAAATGAATACTTCAAAATGAAATCTCGAAATATTCATCTCTCTCAACTACCTACACCGTAGGTTCTGTTGAATGCCTGTCGTAAATCAACTATTTCTCTGGCTAATATCGCCCTGAATATTGAATTGTGAGATTACTGCCAGTTTCAATAGCTTTTTCATTTGTGGATTATATATTATCTTTTGTTGCTATTATACTTGATCTAGATTATCAATTTACGGTGTCCTAACAAAGTATTTTTAGTTTGCTTTTGCTCAAATGACTTAATAAATTTCAATGAAATGAAGAAAAACCTTTGTCGATATATTATATGTCTATGTATTATAAATTCATGGACGAATGCGAACAAACAATTGAAAGCTTTAGTAAAGTACAATAAGAACCGAAATAAATCAATAACAATATTTTGTTCGTAAACAAATTAATTCGAACAGAAAATTTGTTTTTCCAAATTTCTTTGTATTATAACAAAATACGTTTACTAGATTTTCATATTAGAAAATTGACCTTGAACATATCCATTTCAATATATATATATATATATATATATATGCGTCTGTCTATCTCAAGAACACAAAAAAATATATCTTAGTTTGCTTCTCAGCACGAAACAACATAATCTCTCCACTCCTACGAAACAAGTCACGATTTATTAGGTATTTGATCGTTTTAAAATCTAGTTCGGTTATTCCCACTTGAACTATTTCATGAAATTAATAATTCAAGAGGCCAGCATGTAAATGCTTTCACCTAAATCGCGGTCAGTTGATTTTTTTTCGTTAGACTTTCATATTACTGAATCACTGGAAATACACAACCAATGTAAAACAACTATAAAGGATCAAAATTGTAAAATTATAAATAACAACCTGCAAATATTGTTGACGGATTTGGACCTAAATTCAACACATTCTGGATTCTTTTGAATAACGGACAAACAAAATCGGTATAAGTATTTACCAACAGGATGATGAAAAAATTAAATAAAAAAAAAATTCTTCTAAGCTATTGGGATTGAAATTCGCAAACTTTGAAGGGAATGAAATCATAAATTGATCTTTCCTCCTTAGCTTGTGCCCTAATAACTCTATGTTTCCAGGGATACTATAATTCCAAAATAGTAGGCACTAAATTCTTAGAAAAGACTGACATTTTTGCCTCAATATGTCTCGTGCAGTGGCGTACGGAGATTATACTAAACAGATGAGGAAAGATGATGATAAAATATAGAGAGTCACAACCTTGACAGCAATGTCAATGTCAATGAGAATTCAGACTATTACGGAATTGTATAAAAGTTCGTGAATAAGAAACAACAAAATTATAAATCAATCAAAGTACAAATATCCATATCCCATATTCATTATACCAGCTACTATGTTGAAGAAGTATTTTAATTTTCCTTCCACGTCACTACTGTTGTAAAAAATGTACACTTCACGAAACTTATGTTTTCATATTTTATTTCTATCTGCAGTTTATATGGAATCAGTTATTCTAGCTGAACCTCGCCTGTTCATGATTTTTACATTGGGTAGAATTATTATAAGAATTGAAAAAACCAATTTACTGCTTAAATACGACTTTTCACTGACAAATAACCAACTTGACTCTTCTTAAATGTAAATGTTTATTATAAAAAATGAAATATATATATATATATATATATATATATACAG
>WOGP01000383.1:0-25521 GCA_015342065.1 Leptinotarsa undecemlineata | reverse complement strand
CACTTGAAAAGTTATCACAGAAAAACATTTTTCATTTTGTAACTTCGAGGGCCCGTAACTTGGTAACGAAGGATTTTAGGAAAAAAAGTTATATGAATTACTGGTGATATTTTGACCCCATCTATACATTCCCGAGAGGAAAAGAGGAATTCCAGGGACACCCTGTATACAATACATAAAAACGTTGATTGTTTATTTCACAACGTGAAATTTTGGAACACAAAGTTCATTTAGAGTGAACTGACAAAAACAGTTCACTTTATGATTTTTGAAACCACATAATTCAATTCATTTACTACTTATTATGCAGCTGAACCTTTATTTCTCCAAAAGGTGTTGTTCGTCGTGAAATAACAGATCATTATTGCGAATGTGACTTTCATTATAAACATACATAAGACTGAGACGTAGGTACGTACTGGTTCGATTAGCATAATAATTGACGTATGAAAGATAAAAATATAACGAACACGAAAAGTCTATCGTTAACTATGGTTTTCAACGGGTATTTTATTAAATGCGAACCAGTAAACATACAATTCAATTTCACTTCAAAAATAATACAGTGTATGATTGAGATGAAGAAATGAAGTTTGAGATGAAGAAATGAAGTTATCAAAAAATGTTTAGTAAAAACATTTTGAGCTTCTGTGAAATATTATACCTACAATATACAGAATACCAATACAAGTGTATCAAAGTTAGGTTTTTTTCAATGAAATATGACAAATTGCTTTTCATGCCCCCCTTTTACTTTTTGAACGGGTCAACTAAAAAAATTGAAATTTGGGATAATTGAATTAATGCATGAATGCTTTATTTTGAAATGAAATTGATACAAACACATTAATATCGATATTTCAAGAAATATTCCTTTTTATCTGCCATATGGCAATTCCAACAACCCGATAAGGTTTGTTAAGTTATTTTTTGTTTATAAAAACGACAAAAAATTATTGTTCAGTTAGAATATTCTCGTTTAGTTTTCGGTTTTACTAGTAGAAAGGTACCACGTCAACAATCTCTAAAACGGTCAATTCTCGTCCATTGGAATAAAAAATTGAAGCGATTTTTATTTACGGTGCGATGGGTAACTTTCACGAGACCGAAAGGATTTACAATGAACGTTTTCCGAATCGTCATATCTGAAGAAAATATTTGAGGGAACTAGTATCCAAATTCACAACTACCGGTAGTGTATATATCAAAAAGCCCCAAGGTCATCCGTCCATTCCAGAAGAACAGCAAGTACAAATAATTGGTGAGATGGTAGTAAATCCTGAACATCTCACTAGTTCGGACTTCCATTGTCTAATATATAAAATAATTAGAAATCCCTGAAACAACTAAAAAAGAATTAAAAATAAATAGCTGTAAATAACAATTATATTGAGCAAAAAAAAATGCAATGAAATAATAGTGAAATAAAATACAAGTAAAAATTAAATAATTGAACAAAAATTAAAAATAATGAAATACAAAATGAAAATAAAGATAAAAACAAAAAAGTTGAGAGATTTCAAGCAAAGTTAGATCACGACGTGTCGATTTTTAGTATCCTTCAAACAAAAGAAATCCTGAACAGTCTACTTATTCCGTCGCTAATGTTTGTGAGGTGTCTCCTTCTACTGTGTGGATACTTTTGAACAGGAATAGAGATCATCTATGCAAAATTAAAATGAAACACCAATTTACTGAAGATGAGCCTGATCTAAGAACAGAATTCTGCGAAATCATGACGGAAACCATTTCAAAGCAACCTACCTATCTCCACAATATTTGTTTCAGTTACAAATGTACATTTCTTTCAAACGGCACTGTTTACAGACAAAATTGCCGTTATTGAAGTGACACCAACCCTCACGTTTTCCGGGAAACACATACCTAAAATTCCGAAAAATGTAACGTTAGGGCAGGAATACACAAATCATATTTTGGAACCTCTATTTATTGATCAAAATTCAACAAGGGAACTGTATTTGAATATGCTGAAAACTATTGTTGACCCTCTCATCACTGAAGTCGTCGAAGCGAATCCTAATGAATTCGATATGGATATTATATTCCAACAAGATGGAGCACCACCACACTCCAGAGAAGTAAGAAACTATTTGGATACTACTTTTCCCGGTCGTTAGATTGGCCGTCGAGGTCCTGCAGAATTACTATTTTTTCTTGAATCACCTAGTAGTGTTGTGTAGCCATTTTTTAATTCACTTCAGTTCAGTGAGTGGAGAAAATCTCTCAAGTAAATTTTTTCTTCAGACTTTCAAATCAAATTAAAGGTTAACAGTTTCCAATGGCTATCTATGCACTATTATTCTTATAAAAGTAGTAATAACGAGTTCATCTTGCAGTTATTCGAGACGAAAATATTCGAATTTTTCCTAACTTCGCAGCTTTCGTTTCAACCATAATGAAACATTAACCAAACAGCAATTTCAATCAGAAGTTTCACAACGAACCGACAATTGAATTTTACATAATTCATCGTCAAAGGCAGTTCTTCACGTTACCACAGTAATCGAACATACAATCGAGCTTTACTTTATACAGAAAGTTGGCCAAATGCAGTGCATGAAATATACAACAAATCAATAATCGTTGAGGCTTCGAATAATAAAAATTCCACCGACGTGGAAGTAAAAATAGACGGGAATTCTACCCGAAGACGGCACAAAGAGGCCGACTCACTTATTAGTGAATGCAACCATAAGTGAAACGAAGAATTACCTGGCTGAAAATAACTTTAGGGGGATGATGACAATGCGGAAATAGATGGATTATTGTTTTGGTTCTGCTGCTTACACATTGACACGTGAATTTGGAAATCTTTATAGCCTGAACATCTCAAGCAATGTTTAAAGAAATAGTAGGTAAGTTTAGGTCAAAAGTGGGTGGTTCTATTCGACCCTCCACCGCAACCCGCTAGGGTTTATTATGGCTCACACCTATTCACACTCGACCAAATTCTTAACGACCCAGCTTCTTAACGAAGCCCATTAGTTTGTATGGAGAATGACCTTTCAGACAACTCTCCAGACCACTTAAGACCACTCTCCAGACCACTTCAGACCACTTTCAGTCGAGTCTCTACATATGATGATTCAGACGACAGTGACCTATGAGAAGGCCTGTTAGTTCATCCCTATTGTAGTCCAACAATAATTTCTCGTATAGATGAATGTTGCAATTCTAGCAATAATGACAACTTAACAGCCTGAACATCTCAAAACTGTGAAACAGAACGAGAAGACACAAAATTGTATTCACTATCATCGTATGGGAAATCTATTGGTTAACGAAGTTGTAATTACTTGACAAGCAAAACTGTTCAATATTATACCATCGAGCATCTAAGAGAGAAAATCTTTATCAGTTCAAAATTCAATCAAAACCGTCAATTGTTATGTGTTAGCTACTGTATACAAAATACTGAGCCATAAATACAATTAGATTGAATACTTTCCTTAGAATTCACAATTCGGAATATCTGTTGAATTCTTAAAAAAATTGTTATAATTGTTTTAATTATTTAATAGAAATTAACGTGGTCTGTTATACTAAGTAATTTGGATGAATCGTTTGAAAGTTATCACGATAAGATTAACTTCACGCAACGCAGTAAGCTTATACGCGTCACGTCTACTGTAAGACGACGGGGAACGATGCGCGGGGGTACAGGGGCGGTCTAAGCAATGAAGCGCCATCAGCGAAAACGCGACCCGAACGCGGGCAGACGTCGTTGACGAATGTGTTAGTGTAGCGAAATTCTTTATAGGTGACTTAACTCGATTTTCGAAGTTATTCATCACTTAATGCAGTTTGTATATTTATTCAGTTACTGTATTTTGAAAGTAAAAATATAAATTACTAGCTGTTGCGCGCTCTTATATCAACGTACAACCGAAGCTACTGAACTTAGAATCTGGGAATATGCAGGTAGGTTCTTTGTATAGTGTAAATAAGCATCAAGAAAGGGAATCAGCAATTTCTACCTCCAGGAGGAAAATAGGGTTTCAAAGATTATATTAAATCTAACAAGTTTTGGAGTGGATGAAAAATATTGTAACTATTTGTTTGAAATGGTCTGTCATAAAATTTGATGTGACAAACTAAATTCTACCTGGGCGAAGCCACGGGCAACAACTAGTAATATTATAATAATATGTCGATCACCTGAATGTGATCTAGATTTAGAGACTCTCATAAGATGTTCAAGTGGATAAATTTACTATGAAATTTTATTTTCAACTATATTTTAACAATGTCAGGATCTATATTTTTTTTATAAAATTTTATATTTTCTTTATACGTGAAAATAATACAAATAACATTCCTTTTGATTTACTGTAATCATCAACAAACAAATATCACAAATAAAAAATACCGTAGATTAAAAAACACCAACTTTAATACATATTCAAACTGTCTCTTCCGTCTTCTTTTCTTTGGTTATAACAAAGTTGGTGTTTTACCCTCAACATTAAAAATAATCTAGTAATAACCTAATAATATTTCCGAAAATATCTTGTTGTCTGTCATTTGCCGTGAGCTACATTACGACGTTTCGATTTTGAGTATCCACATTCATCTTCAGATGATAGCTGGCTTATTCCTGGTGTTTCGAGACTATTTATAGGCGCACCTTCTCCTCTATGTATTCGAATTGCGTGATTTTTCGGTACAGTACACTGTAAGCCGTTTTTCCACTTAAATAAGGATTTCCACGCGTTGCGAATCTGCACCAAATCAGGCAGCATACGTCTTCTTTGAACTCCCAGTGTGGGAAAAGTTTATACTTAATGCCTGGAGATGAAGGTATATATTTTACAAATAAAAGAAGTGATCACACTGATTGGAAAGGTTACATATGCAGTCAGTTTTTAATGTTTTTTATGAAATTATTCATCGAATTAGCAAGTATAAGTGTATCAAAACTTGAAATGTCACTTTATGTATGCCAGTATTACAAACTTGCTTGGGAAAACAATTTTCTGGCTTATTTAGGACACCACACATCGAGAGTATTGATGTATGATTCCACTTCCAAAAAATTATCAATTTCCAGATTGACTTCTAGATTTCTTGGGTGAAAGCTGTAGTGTTCAACTCTTCCTCAGCACCTTCTTGGATAACTTTGAAAGACGATTCAACCAATTCTTGCAAAGAATATTTACGACTTTTTGTCACTCATAAAAGACAAATTTGCTCTGTCACATCGACAATTAATAGTGAATCGTGTTTTATTGTACATAATTATCGCATAAATATTGTACTTTCAGCATTTCCTTTTTATCATAAATATTCAGATCTAAAACGAAACAAAAAAAATCATTAGGATGACTTTAAGTCAAGGGAAAACTAAGCCTTTAATTTAAGATTTATCTAATCCCATAAACTAGCTAGACAGGTGAATGTATTTATATTTGTTTGAAGTTTCTTTATGTTTCAAAGGATGATTTGGTTATTTTGTATGTAATGGAAAATCACTATTATTAGATTTTGAAACTTTCTTCAGAAAAGGGATTGTTAGATATTTAGTATGCCGATTCATCAAGCAAGATTTTCATCTGTACACTTACAAGGAAAAAAGTTATAGACAACAAAATATAAGAATACAATTTATATAAATCCGAATATTGACAGAATATAAGACTTTTTGAATTTTTCATCCAATAACTCTTGAAAAAGGAAATAATTAGTTTTTATTATATTGAAATGTTTTGCTCTCCGTATCATTGAATCTTGCCTGAAAGGATACCTAATAACCTCAAATATCCATTACATTTTTTTTCTAAAGGTTACCACAGTAGTTTAGTGATCACTGGATAATTTTTTAATCTGACGTTGAAGAGTAACTATAAACATGTTCCTTTATACTTGGTTAAACTCTGATTGATTTCCTATCACCACTTATACTGAAAGGAAGATTTTTGTTTAAATAGTAGAAAGCAATTGTCCCTATATAGTTAAGCTCCAATTGCTGCTGTAAAACGCCATTAAAAATTTTGTGAATTGTTGTCAAAATTACCACCTCAGAAATAAAGTGAATCATGTAAAAGTTCATCGTGTCTGTTATCGGTTATAATAAGGATACGTTTTTCATCATATAGCAATTAAATTTATTTTTACCCATACATCACATTTTTCATCAGAGGCAAACGATGATGTAATAATCGATCATCCCGATTCTTTTGTTTTGCATCTTCCTTTAAATAAATATTTGCCTGGGTTAGTATTCCCTAACAATGTCGAAGCACAATAATTATACGTCTCATCTGGTGTCAACTATATGCCGTAAAGAAAGAAATTTGAAGAAATTCAGGTCAAATAGTGCTTTAAAACGTAAAAAAGTAATCATAAAATTCTGTGTACTTTTTGTTTTTTGGATTTTTAATTAGAGTTTATAGATTTAAAAAATATTTAGATATAAGCATATTTCCCTATAAAATATACTCATTTTATGTTATTTGCATGAAAATGAAAATCACGCATGAAATTTTTAAGCTAAATTGGAAAAAGGGGTTCAATTCAATGTTCATGTAAAATTAGCTGTTTTCAAAAGTATGATTACTTTCGGGTAATTCAATGTTAATATGAAAGTAATAGTTTTTCTTCCAGTTTCTGTCTGTGCATGATCTACAAATCTTTGTGAAGGGTCTATTTTGTTTTAATAATTTAATTATTGTTCAACCTAGATCTGCAAAAAAGTTGTGATACATTTCACTAGATAATTACCAATTTCAACATCAGAAAACAAATTTTGTCATTCCTAATTTTATAAAACAAATTTAGTTGTTCCTAATTTTGGAAACTATTGTTTTCTAAGCATTTGAAAACATAGTATTACAAACCTTTCTTATCAAAATGTTAAAAATCACTTTCTGATTGAACTTCATGCTTCTCTGCTGAAGAATGGTTTGCAAATGTAGAAATGAGGTCGTTACATTCTAAACAATTATTTTTATGCTCTTTTATTCTTTCGAAAAAAGTTATCCCCGTTTGACCTCAAATTACAACGTGATCAACGGTAGACTTGAAATGAGTGTACTATCGTATCACCTTCCGTACAGAACGTGTTCTAACGATGTTCATAGCGGCTCAAATCGTTACAAGCTTTTAGATAATTGGATTTATCGCCGCTCTCGCTAGGATTAAAACAAATTTAATAATGTTTGCGAACTGTCGTACGTGAATCCAACTGCAATTCGCGGTAACTTTTTCAACATTTTTTCACCGAAGTCGAGGCTTAAAGCGCTGGGAATCTCTTCCTTCGGTTCAAGCCTAGAAGCGATTACCTACTCTAAAGAAATAAAACGACTAGATTTTTGGTTTCAGTGCATCGCAGGAATGGAGGATGTACTTGGATAAAGTTCGATGAATAGAATTGAACAATGGTAGCTGCAAACACTCGTTTCATAAAAGTTGTAAGTTCTTATTCTGTAACAATAGATGAATGAGGGAGTGTTAAAACGGAAGCGATTTTTTATCGCTCTTTGGAAGTTGTGCTCCAAAATATAACCACAACTGAAGATATGTTTTCTTAATTGGTTATAAAAGTCGATTTCTCTCATCCATACTTTCACTGAAGGATCAGAGTTATCTGATAAAACCGGCTGTGCCTTCTTACACGACAAACTTCCATACTTTGCAACTACCGAATAAAGCTTCTATTTTCACCTCGGAAATATCAGCCATTTTGGTAGCACTTAAATACGTCAAACGTCAAATTCTCATCAGACTATTATTTTTACAGATAGTAAAAATGCTGTGGGTATTGTGAACATATAATCATAAATTTAGCTGTTTAGAAAGTTTAGTTTGTTGGCGACAGCCATAAAAGTTAATGTTTTTTGTGTTCGACAATTTTCTGCCACCGAGAAAATGAATCGAAGAATTTGCATCGAATTTTTTGTAGAAAATGAAATTGAAGAGCTCGAAATCACACAAAATGTTAACAAGTGGTACAAGCTTTCCACAGAAGGTCGAGAAGATGTGAATGGTGACCAACATGCCACTATGAGACCAATAGTCTGTGCCCCAGGCTCACCGACCTACCACCTGGTGAAGCATCTGGCCTTGTTCCTTCAGCCTCATGTGGGAAAAACAAACTCCCACGTCAAGGGTTCGACAGACTTCATTGGAAAAATTAGGGACTGAACTCCGGAGCCGCTGGTATTCTGGTCAGCTTCGATGTTGTGTCCTTGTTTACCAATGTCCCACTGAAAGCCTCTCTGAGGCTTACTTGTTTCCAAGTGATATCGTCGGACTCTTTAGAGCATGTATCCCGGAGAGTTTCTTTCAATGGAGTGGTATCTTGTATAAGCAAGTAGGTGGCTTGGCGATGGAAAGTACACTTACCTCAGTGATAGCAAACTTCATGGAATCTTTTGAAGAAAAATCAATTATCTTAGAATGAAAACCGACCTTGTGGCTTAGTTAAGTGGATGACACTTTCGTTATCCGGAAATATGGAAGGAACGCTCTAAACCTGTTCCTAGACTACTTGAACGGTCAACATCAAGTACACCATGAAGACTGAAGACGATCAATGGATAGCATTCCTAGATGAAGTCATCGAACAATGTGGTGCTAGACTACTTCACGAAGTGTAACGAAAAGCCACGCAGACGGATAGAATCCTGCACGCACCATCCTAGTAAGAAACAATGGAGTCATATCTGCTCTAACTCAACCGGCTCGAAGAATATGTGAACCAGAGCATTTCGAGGAAGAACTGAAACGTCTTCAAGTGACCTTGAGATCGAAAGGATACAGTGTACCCGTAACCAACAAGGCCATAAAACTAAAGAGTTTCAGGGCTCAAAACGGAGAGGAGGCTCAGATACGTATCTTCCATATGTCCTTAGTTTTATAGATATAATTGGAGAACTCTTGAGGAAACACAACATTGAAGCGGTTTTCAAACTCACCAAGAAGATACAACAAAGTCTCAAGTTGCCTAAAGACAACAGTTACCCATCATTAGCACCCATCAGTATATCGCATACCGTACACTTGTGGAAAGGCATACATCGGAACCACCAAAAGATCCATGGGAACAAGACTGAAGGAGCATGAAAAAACTGCAGACTAGGCCAAATAGACAAGTCGGCTATGGCGGAACATGCACTAGGTGAAGGAAACCAGGATTCTGGAAACACGAAACTCATTGCCCCTAACCAGGCATGCCATAGCGAACTGGTACGGGAGGCAATAGAGATCAATAAACACGCGGATAATTTCAATAGAAAAGAAGCAGTGAATCTCAACCGAATATGAAATCCCATAGCATACAGCATGACGGCAGATAGAAAAGGATCGACGAATATTATTGACAATTCACCTCATTCAGGTACTGGATTAGGTATTAGCACACCAAACTACCTGAATCAACATTATTATGCCTTACGCAGCCGTAATATTCAGTCATTGGAGATTACCCAGGATGTATGACCTTTGATGAAGATAGCCATTCGCGCCAGTGAAACGTCAGGAAGAAATTCCAAAACTTGACGACTTTCAAACCCGAAAAATAGTGTTACTGAAATTAGAGCTTTACAGGGTTAGAGTCAATCATGTTTTATGTGAATCTGATACACTGGGTTTTAGGAGGAAAGCAATTTGTAAAAATATGAAATAGATGTTTTCAACGGTAATGAAACAACATTTTCAGAAATACCCTAAAAACCTTGTTTGATTCATTAAGAAATCAAAGACGATGAAATAAATCTTTTCCAACGAAGATGCCATCTATGGGATCAACAGGAGACTCAATCTCCGAATATCAAGGATAAACGAGGGTTCCCAAGGCGATCTGTTGCAAAGCCAACTCCATCCACCGAACGAGATTCGTCTTCTGTGATTCACTGCAGTTTTCACTGCAGTGAATCACAGAAGTGATTCACTGTGAATTCACGAGATACGCTCGAAGCAGCCATTGTTTGACGAAACACGTGTTGCGTTTTTGTAAAACTGTTTAGTGAAAATCTCACAATAAAGGAGTTTTTGTTAAAAGTAGGGTGAGACATGAAAAAATGCTCCAATTTTTCAGGATGTGTTATCGAACTTGTAATATCGAGATTTGATGTAAATTTCTAAAACATTATCGACTTTCAGCCGTTGCGCGAAAAAACCCTTTCCTTACAACCTAATTCAATCGATTCCGAATCATTTCCCACGCTTATACCAACGACGAACGTATCCGTTTTTTTATCGAAGTTTTGTGGAAATTTCGTATAACGCGGTACAGGAAGAAGCAATTCCGAGGATTTTATTTGCAATTTCTCCGTTTTCCGTTTCAGAGGGACCTAATCTGAAACGTGTCTGCAAATATTTATGTTTATTCAAGATAGGAAATACATAAAGGCAGGTGTGAATTGCCATTAGGCGTTGTTGAGAAACGACTAGAAAGGATGGTTGTCACGGAAGGCGTACACGGCAGAGAGTATTATCGAAAATAATTGGAATATGCGCGCATACTACGGGAAAAATAGGTAAATTTATGAAAATTAGTTTGGAAATCGCTGATTTGGAATTTTGGAATCGTGATTTTTTTTCTGATTGATTCGGCCGTTACTTAATGAAGATCCATAGTAATTTCATAAACTACAACTCAAGATTTGATTTCCACAAACTTTATTTGAAAAATATATCACGACATGTTTCGGTAACACAGTAGCTTTATAAACTACAAGTTGCTTCTTACGCCAATATTTATATACTACAGGTAACCATATTTGAGACTACCTCCAACAAATTACCTAAACCTTTACCTGAGGTACCTCTTCAATTATGTTCACCTGAAGCATATTACCTTACTTCTACATCAATAATAATTATTTCTCGGTTTTTCTAAGAAAACAAGTTCAACAATGGTGATCTATTCAAATCCAGTTGGTCATTCATTAGAATGTTTGAATTTTTAAGTTTATTAATTTCCATTGCCTCCAAATGATTCAGTTTCAAACCTTTATTTTCTATGTGTAAAATTTCGAACACTTCGTTAAAGAAATATATGATTTACTTATAAAAGATGATTTGAATATGTTGAACATGTTTTTTTATTTACATAGCTCATTTGATATTCCTAGATTCGATTCCTAAATGTTCTGCCAGTTTGACCAATATATACCTTAGGACACTTTCCACACTTTAATTTGTATACTCCTGATTTCTCGAATCTGGATGTTTTATCTTTATTATGTTCAACTAACTTTCCCAATGTATTACTTGTTCTAACTTATCAATAGGAGAAACGTCTTGAATCGCTTTTGCGTAGACTTTCTTAGCAAGTATTTTGTTCATTAATTCGGATTTAAACCCATTATTTGCTGAAATTTTCTTGATGATATAAGCTCTTCACTGAAATTATCAATTGAAAGGGGAACATTGACAAATCTGTCAATCATGCTATCATAAGCTGCTACTTTGTGTTGATATGGACGGGTAGAATCGTAATGTATAGTAATATCCGTATAGGACGGTTTGTGATAAATTGAAAAATCATGTTTGTTGTTCATTTCACTAATTGTTAAGCCCAAGAAATTGATTGAGTTGTCTGCTTCTACTTAAATAGTGAATTTAATGTTTTCATGATTTTTGTTAATATCCCTATGAAAAGTATCTTATTGTCTCTTACTATCTGTAAAACATACCAAAACGTCATCCACATATCTATGCCAATACCTACAAGCAATGGTTTCAATGGTTTCTTGTTTCATAACTGACTTTACTCTATTTCATCTAATAATTATATTACTAAAGAAATAGTATCATTAAGAGATATGCTGGGAAATGGATTCTGCACATCAAAGGACATTAAAATAGCATATCGAACAAGTAATACGTTGGGAAAGTTAGTTCAAAATAATGAAGATAAAATATCTAAATTCGAGAAATCAGGAGTAGGTATATACATTAAAGTTTGGAAGGTGTCCTAAGGTATATATTGGCCAAACTGGTAGAACATTCAGGAATCGAATCCAGGAATATCATATGAGCCATGTAAATAAGAAAACAAGTTCAACATATTCAAATCATCTTTTGAACAAAATCATATATCTTTAACGAAGAGTACGAAATTTTACATATAGAAAATAAAGGTTTGCAAATAAATGACTTGGAAGCAATGGAAATTAATAAACTCAAAAACTGGATCTGAATAGATCACCATTATTGAAATTGTTTTCTTAGAAAAACTGAGAAAGAATTATTTTTGATGTAGAAGTGAGGTAATATGCTTCAGGTGATCATACTTGAAGAGGTTTCTCAGGTAGAGGTTTAGGTAATATGTTAGAGGTAGTCAGTCTCAAGTATGGTTACCTGTAGCACATACATATTATTGTAAGAAGCAACTTGCAGCATTCAAATCACTGCTGATAAAACTACTGTGTTAGAGAAACATGTCGTGATATATTTTTCAAATACCTAAAGTTTGTGGAGATCAAATAGTGAGGTGTAGTTAATGAAAATCGTGATTCTTTGTTACAAATAGCTAAATAACATATTTCGTAATCTTCTTTCGGTGCCCATCCATTTTACTTTCAGTGTTGCAAAACTTCCTTTTTTCTCAAGACAAAAAAAGTCTAATTGAATAGAACTGGTCGATACTTGATGAAAATCCATATTTAAACTAAGTAATACAGTTTAGTTTATTGTATGATTTTCACTATGAAGGGTTTCAGACCCCTCGACACGTGTCGCGGTTTTTGTAAAACCCTTTATAGTGAAAATCATACAATGAACTGTATCAATCAAAGTCAGATCTTTCTACAATAAATATAGTTTAAAAGACTTAAAAGACACGCTTTTGAAGAACATCGAACTAAAAAGTTTACGATAATTTTTTCAAATAAGCTTAAAACAATAACGAACGAAAAATACCAGTATTATTGTGAAAAAAGTGACGGGCGCTTGATATACAAAAAATATGGCACAAAGCGCCCAGGTTTTTTTCATAATAATAAGTACAAGTATTTTTCGTTATTGTTTTGAGCTTATTTAAAAAAAATATTTTTAACTTTTTAGTTCGATGTGCTTTGAAAGCATGTTTTTTTAGTTTTTTTAACTATATTTATTTTTCATTGTTTAGTTTCGTATGCTAAAAAAGCGTGTTTTTTAATCTTTTTAAACTAGGTATATTTATTTTATTGAACTTTGGGATCAATCAGCCGTATATTGTTTACAAAAATGACCATTGATATTTTCCGATTCCGAATACTTTTTTCAAATGAAGAAATACATATAAATACATGCGAACAGGTCAAGCAATAATGTCTATAATTCTGTCAAATACAGATCCCGAGATTGAGAGTTACAAGCAAACAAACATACATACACACATACATACAGCGTGTTAAAAAAGATTGATATTTGGTCCGATTTTTATACATCGTAGCACATGATTCACATCAGGTACCAAAATGAAATAAACGTCACTTCCATTTTTAAATTCGAGTTAAATTATTCTAAAGCTATATAGGTACTTTATAAATTTCGAAATATTAATCTTCTAGCCACATAATTACTATTGATAAACCATATTCTACTATCTATTAGCTGAATGTTCCATATTTTACCGAAAAATATTGTTTTAGATGTTTTAGATTTTCCGATATGAATATCTGTGTTAAATGTCAATCAAAACTCAGTCATGAATGTAATTCTATAAAACTTTTCAATTTTCACTCATTTTTTCAAGGTTAAATTTTCTCCTAAGTCAAACATGTCAGTTGTCTGAACTAATCATCTTTCTGATAAAAAGAAGCACCGCAGTTAATTACGTTTGTTCAAAATTTCAACAGCTAAATATAAATTGCTTGGTCATCTTGCCGTTAGTCTCATAGTCATGATTTTCGAAAGCGTTGCCTCATTGAAACTTTAATAATGTGTCGTGATAAAAATAACCGAGAATATGTCCTTTAATTCAATAGAACGTATAGTTATTTTGTTTCGACTGTCCAAACTGTCATTTTTTTTACAGTACCTTATTTTTATCGAACTGATTCAAGTTCTATTCAAATGTTTATGAATTCTTTATGAGTTCAGAACAACTAAAAGTAGTTAATATTTATGGCTTAGTTTGAAATTCATGAGATATTGACTTTCCTACTCTTCCTAATTTCACTGGTATACTACAATACTCACAATATGTCCTTTGTAGTATAAATTGGGTTTGTTGGAGATTTTATTTTTTTGATTTCACGACAAAATGCTGTTTATGTGCAACATGCAGTGTACTCATGTAATATTCAGTAAAATTTATTATGCTCTTTCCCAGTTGGTAGCTCTTTGCACGAACAGTTATTAAACTGGATATCAGGTTTAGAAATTGTTTTTTTAAAGACAAAACACAAGCACTACAGAAAAATCATTTTGGCGCTCAAAGAGCGGTGCCTGTGCGAAAGTAGTGATTCACATTGGAAAAACGTTCTCAGGTAGTTTATTCCACATAACCACGTTCTCCAAATGAAAGAGTTCTTGAACAGTGAAGTTCGAGGTGTACTGAATGAACCTCAAAACGATGAGCAACCACAGTGCGTCGCGTATTTCAGATATGTACCGCTCCCGGTGGAATCAAATATGTCAAACCACTTGAACAGTTCCCGTGAAAGTATCTAGAGAAGAGAGATAAATCTCCAACCTTTCTTCGATATTCCCGACTATCAAGGTTGTAAGTGAAGTTCGCGTCTCCAATCAGGCGGATGTCTCTTTTCTAGATGGAATCCAGCAGTTCAGGGTATGTTTGGGGGGCGGAGCTCCATATATAAGAACACTACTCCAAAGAAGGTGTGATCTGAGCTTCATAAAGCATCCGGTTCGGAGACATTCATCTTATTGGAGAAAACTAATGCCTGGGTTTTCGTGGCATTAAATTGAACCTGATTACTTTTATCATAATTCGAAATTACTTCTAGATCCTCATTAAGATATTGAACCTCCTGCTACCGGTGAAGATGTGCATTTACAGCCGATATCCTGGATTCCAACTGTAATGACGAGACAAGTGTGCTATTGTCAGCAAAGCAATATATTGGATTCTTGCTTTTTTCCAGTAAGTCGTTGATATACAATAAAAAGAGGGTTGGAGACAATATGGATCCCAGGGAAACACCAGCATTGATGATGACTATTCGAGAGATATCCATTGACGGCCACTTGCAGGGAACGTTATTTCAAGAAGCTGAAGAGCCATACAGAGAAATAATCCGACAAGCCATAGCATCGAAGTTTGGCTAGCAAACCCTCATGCCACACACGGTCCAAGGTCTTAGAATTAACAATATTAGAGAAAATGCTACTGGTAAAGACAGTAACAAATCTTCATACTTTTCTGACATGCAGAATAAATTCTCGAGTTTTTTTTTTCTAGATCTTGGTACTTTCATTACATGTCACAGGCAAGCAGTTAAGTAACTAACGCGTCTAATGGATTGGTGAAATCGCGAAAATAAAGCTCTCCGGTTTACAGGAATCCTTAGAAGTATGATAAAATTAATCTAATTAAATTAAATCTACAATATGTTAAAAAAAGTCTGTACATCACTGGAATTATCATAAATAATTGAGGATTGAGGAAACCCATGTAAAAACCACACAGTAGAATTAGAAAAGGAAAATTATAACGATTTCAGATACCGGAACAATACCGGAAAATATCAATATATAAAAATATTTGGAATGTCTGTCATTGACCGATCAGATCGAATGCTTTCATACTACTCGTCTCTAAGAAAAGCTATCGGATGGCCTAAAAAGATTTGATTGCATATTACACTCTTATATATACCGTGCTTACAAAATTTTTCAGATTTCAACTTCTTTTAAAATAAAACTGATAAAGTTCAGAGAAAAATTCGTCGTCGCCTTGATTGAAGAAGGAATTGAAGTAGTTCCCAACAAAATCAAACCGCACTATTTAGAGAGTCTACCGTCTACCGAAATATTGTTTTAATAAGTTCCACAGAATAAAATATTATTTCATTTCTTGATTTGAACTAACTTTTAATTATTTTTTTCGTTTTTTAATACATTTTTAGCATTAATTTTTTGTTATTCTCCCAGAAGCCATCTATTGATAATAAGACTGATATATTTCGAGTTTAATCGTTGCTGCTAATAAATGGCAAGTACTACTGTCGTTCCAGAAGTAGCTGGCCTGACCTAGAGATGGCGGTAGTTTTTTGACTGTATTAGAAAATACACAATCTATTAAGCATATGTTTCAAGTTTGAAGATGCTACGTTGGTAGGTATTTGTTTAGCAGCCATCAGTAGCGTACCTTTTCGGTGGATTTGTGAAAATGAAGAAAAATGATCATCGTTATGTGAATGAAAGGCCGCAGCCCAACCAATATAAAAGCTGAATTGGATTCTACTCTGGATGAATCTGCTCCTTTGCTTACAACAGAAAAATATTGGCTAGCAGAGTTTAAACGAGGCTGTACGAACTGCCAGTGGTCGACCAAATGTGGTGACGACTCCAGAAACGGCGAAGAAAATCCACAAACCGGTACTGAATGATCGTCGACTGAAAGTGCGCAAGTTAGAAAACTTAGTAGGCATTACAAAAACTGCGGTACAACGTATATTATCTGAAAATTTGGACATGAGAAAGCTGTGTGCAAGATGGGTGCCGCGTTTGCTCACACTCGAGCAAAAACAATGTCTTGAAGATGTTTCAATTGTGTGTTTAGCGAAGTTTCATAGTAACGAAGCAGACTTATTGCGTAGTTTCATAACCGTGGATGACCATCACTTTACACCCAAAACAAAAAAAAACATTCAAAATAATGGACTCAAAGAAGGAGAAGATCGTTTCATCTGAGGGCACGGCCATCATATCGGTTTTTTGGGATGCGCGTGGGATAATTTTCATCTGAAAAATGGTGAAACTTTCAACGGCGAGTATTATGCAAACTTATTGCATCGTTTCATTGAATAAATCAAGCAAAAACGGATGTATTTGGCTAAGAAAAAAGTGTTGTTTCATGCAGCCTGCTCACAAATTCATTATCGCAGCGTGTTCAATATTGTTTTTTATTAAAAACAATCACGATATGAAGCATTGACTCAAATCATGATTCAAATCAATAACCCCTGGTCTAGGTACAGTCAACCAATTTGTCTATTTAGACTGATGAATATCATCACGGAGCCGTTCTATTCCTAACTGCACCCCTGTCGCTCTTCCCACTCCCTAACAATCCCCATTAAATCCCACAGTTTACCTCAAAATATTTTTCCAAACAATATCAACACTGTGAGGCCACCCCCTGTCGTTCTATATCAGCACAAGGCCCCGAAAAATATGCATCCACTGCCGTCTAATAGGATCCTTCACTTCCTTGGAAAATAGACAACAATAGCTCCTTGTTAAATAATATATGGGGTGGTCTATTGTGCGCCTAAATGCACGCAGAGTCTCTTCTTTCGCTGAAACGGGATAGATTCTATGGCGGATATTTACACAAATCCCCGGGCTTTGACTTGTGGAACGTGGAATTGAGATGCGAGATATAGTCTGGTTCACATGTGCCATTTCATCAGAAACCTAATATCCAAGACAAAAAATAGGCCTTCACACTTTTCGAACTAAAATTCTAAAATTAGCGTTATTTATTATTTCTATAACGGTTCATTCATCAGGAATTAATTCCCAAATTTTTCCATTTCGAATGACTGTGACATCGTTCTATGATTTTTGTAAATCAGAAACAAGTATATGAATGAATGAATATACTATTCGTCTATTCAATTAGTGTACCACTCAATCAAATATCTCTCCAACAAAATTCAAAGTTTTTATTTTGTAATGTGAAATGTTTCTTAATTTCGGAAATAACTATCAAATCAACCACAGAAACAAGTTGGCACTTTCTCTCGCTGTCACAACAAGAATACAGGAAGAAGAAAATTTAACCATGCAATATAAATTGGGTTTTGCAGTGTTACCAAGTTCATTGTTTTCACTTGATTTTGGAAAAACTACTGATAAAAATTTGTAAAAAATAAAACGTTACCTATGCCGTTATCCCAATGTCAGTTTAATTCGATTCAGAATGACATATAAAAATTTTGTGAAACTTTTCAACAGGGGTTGGTAAAATTTGCAAAAGTTGTAAACAATTAAGTTAATAAAGAGTGGCTTTGTTTTTTGCAAACATTTCAAAAAGTATTTGAAAAATCTGACTTCGAAAACATAGTTCTTGGAGTGCAGGATATTTCTTTAAAAAAATCCCCGAACTCACGGAACGATACCGGCAATTTTTATAATTTTGATTACCAAGTAAACTCGAACGGTTAGTGACGTTTTAGTGTTCGTTATCTCAATTAAAATCTTGTGTGCAAAAATTCAGGTATTACATTAGAAACGTAAATGAACAGTAATATAATCAGGCTGCAAAAAAATATTGACCGCAATCTTTCAATCACCAACGTCATGGTTTATTAACTATTTCTCGCTAGTTGCTCGTGAATATAAAAATCAATATATGTTTCAAATTGAAACCCTGTACTTCACTTTTTTGAACTATTGTTCAAAGGCTTTCAAATAATTCCAGTTGAGTAAATAAAAAAATATTTTCAATTTTTTTATCAACACTCAAAGTCATTGCTAAATTAAAAATGCGAATGAGCCACCAAATGGCAATTTTCAGCTTTAATTGTAAACAAATACATTGTTCAAAAGATTTCAAGAGAAAAGTCGTTGGTTACAAAATGGTGCAATTATTAATTCTGATATTTTGTAGCTGAATATTAATAACAAGAAACCATTTTTCAGATTAGTATTTATAGTGTTTTTTCGTCATACTAAAAATTATTTTTGCACAAACAGTTATTTATCAACTTTTTTTATATTCTGAATTTTATTAAAAACAGACCAAATCATAGTTAATGGATATTTATAAAAATTTAATATACTTTTTCTATATTTTTCAGTATTAAAACAATATGACCCAAAAATTCATTCGGTCATAATGATTTGTTAATTAAATGAATGAAGGATTATTAAAAAAATGTTGATATTTTGAAAAAACGCTATAAATAATGATTAGAAGAAATAGTTTTTTTATATTGATATTTAGCGGCAAAAAATCGATAAATGCATTATGAGAATAAAAAATATGTGAAACGAATTATTTTTCGAAAATCATTATGTTCATTCAAGTATTCATTTTGGATTAGATTCCTGAACATTTCGTTTGAAAACCTTCTAACATTGCATTTATTTATAACAATTAAAAACATTATAACAAGTGAAAACATATATTTTTTAATGACGTTGATTGCTACTAAAAAAATGCAATTTTTTTTTATTCAATAGTTTATGACGAAGAATGAGAAATAAAACTTTCTATATTTTTACCTCTTGTAGGTATTTGTAACTAATGTTACGTAAGTTACAAATGCAAGTTGTAATAAAATATTTAAAATGAATTAAAGAAACAGAAGACAGAATTATCGACATTATTGCCTCATCTATTCGCGTGCAGATGGCGCTGTACGTAACCTCCTTGATATAATTCTAACTCACTTTACATTTATTTCTTCATTTGAAAAAAGCATTTTTTCCTGCCTTCCTTGGGATTGGTAGCTGATTTTCAGGTCCCCTGTCCGGAATCGGAAAATATCAAATGTCATTTTTCTAAACAATATACGGCAAAATACAATATACGTATAACATACGAAACTAAAAAATGAAAAATTGATATAGTTTAACAAACTAAAAAATACGCTTTTAAGGAACATCGAACTAAAAAGTATTTTTTTAATAAGCTCAAAACAATAACGAACGAAAAATACTGGTACTTATTATTGTGAAAAAAGCGTGTACGCTTTGTGCCATATTTTTTGTATATCAAGCGCCCGTCGCTTTTTTCACAATAATACTAGTATTTTTCGTTTGTTATTGTTTTAAGCTTTTTTTAAAAATATTTTTAACTTTTTAATGACCTCCTACCACGTAGTAACTAACGGCTACTTCCATCAATTAATTGTTTATAACTTTTTCAGTTTTTGCCGATCTCTCTTCAAAACTTTATGAAGTTTTTAGATACCATCCCGATCGAAACATCTTCATCATAATATCATGTCTTTGATGTCAGGTTTTCGAAAAAATGGCTCTAGTAAACTAGACTAATATTCGGATGTTATGACGTGATTGAGGGGTGGCTGAGGGGTGAATTTGGCTCCCGGATATCCGTTTCGTATAATTGGAAGATTTCGTAACTGAAACTCGTAAAACAATGCAGTCTTAGTTAATTATTAATTTGAATCGACGAAAACTGCGACTGGAATTGAAAGGTTCGATGAGCGAAGCAATAATTTTGTCGCTACGAGAAGTATAAACAAAAGGGTTACTATTGTATGATGATAATAACTCAAGAGGTGACAGGAGTGAATAATTTTTTCTATAGCAAGAATCAGCACAAACTCCGATAGATCTGGCTATCGGAAATGTCGGGGAAGAACAAAGTTGCTGATACGAATATGCTTGCCGTTCCAATCTTATTCTACTTGTTTGGTAGTTGTGAAGTAGACTCGGGAGGAGCTGTGTCAACTCTGCCTAACGACCCTAAAAATAATGCATCTCCATAGGAGTTTGCATTCCAAATCGTTCGCCCCACAGTTGTACCTTCCGTGACAACAGAAAGGCCGTGGACTTTTCTTCAGTTTGGAGTGTCTACATGACAAAATGGTACTGGATGGAGCCTGTAAAGTCATCATGAGTTTGGATTCCCTTCTCTGCATGATCCGCAACAAGCGGATAAATTGAAACAATTCTCTTTAGGGCTGCTGCTCGACCGGCTGACTAACTCGGTTTAATTTTTGACACTGAATGAGGTAATTACAACTATGTTACAGAGTTGGATCCCGTCTAGCAAAAGATCCATATGGAAGCCGCAGAGATGACTTGACTACTGCGGCAATATAAGGATAAGCAAAAGCTTGGGGTTTTCTTTAACAAAATTGAAGACCTCGGCTTATCAAAGCGCCTGCTCATCGCTTTCCTCAGGTCAAGTGGGCTGAAGTCGGAAACAGAGGGGTTCATCGTTGCCTGACAGGATGGTGTCTTTAAGACCTGAGTCTTTCGTAGTGGCATTATAGTTATAGAATTTACAGATACTAGGTGTAGGGGCTACCACCAGGCGTCCGAAACTCGATGCTAGACAACCGCCGAACTGAAGTGAGAGAGATACCAGAGGTGATGAACATGTCAAAAGAACGTATTTGTCACATATTGAATCAACATTTAGGCACGAGAAAGCTGTCCGCGTATTGGGTGCCGCGTAGGCTCACGTTAGATGAAACTAGGATACACTATTTGCCTACAGCAAAAATACAGTCCAAACAGGGGAACCGGCTACAAAAAAAAGCAAAAACTGTTTTTTCGGTGACTGTTTTTTGGGATAGTCATGTAGTTATTTTACGATTATCTTCAAAAAGGAAAAATCATTACAGGAGCATACTACGCATCATTACTTGACAAGCCGAAAGTAAAACTTGCCGGAAAACAGACACATCTGCTGATAAAGACTATTCAGTTCCATCAAGACAATGCACCGTCTCACACCTCAGCGGTTTCCGTGGCGATAATCCACGAATTACGATTTGAACTACTTGATCATCCGCCTTACTCACCAGATCTAGCCCCAAGAAACTTCTTTTTATTTCCTCTCCCAAAAGTTGCGCTGGGGGACAGAGATTTTCGTCGAATGAAGATGCAGTCACCTTCGTCAACAATTATTTTGCAGAGAAAAACCCCGGGTACTATTTGGACGGAATACATCGCTGGCGGTAAATGCTTAGTGAATGTTATTTTTTTGCATTATTATTCACTTGTGTCGATTTTATTGTAAAATCCATAAACATTAGTGTGTTTTTGACGTTATAACTTCAAATAATCTATTTTGGAAAATTTTCGTGTTACCTTATTAACGATCCTTTACCTGTGCTAATTTAAAAAAAAAACTTCGTCCGAGTGTAAATACTTTAAGAGTGATATTTATTCTCGATATTGCTGTTGGTTGCATGAGAACTGCAACCTCGAACGTTGTTATTTCTGCGTCCGAAATCATAAAGATGTTAATTGGCAAACAGTCCCGGAGTTCCAGACTATTATTTCGCCAGCATTGCATTCCTCTACGCAAATATTCCTTAACGAATATATTAAGTCAGTTATCTCACTCATCTCATCACAAATCTGAGCGTTTTCATCACTCGAACTAATTTAAACGACAGCTGGCAGTTTTGCAAGACGCGATAAAGTAAAAAATGAGAAACTTTTCATTCGGCACGACACGTGCTACTAGAGGTGCGGATGCGTTAGAAAAGCATGGAAAAAGTCCAGGATTTCAACAGGCATCATTAATTTTAACAAATGAATGTTTTCCTGGAGAGAATAAATATCATGAGGGGCTTTGTACATCATCGCTTTTCCTAATCTTTACAAATGGTGAGGGTGATGAGTAGATTTATTTTGAAATCCTTGTTTTGTGTGGATAATACGTGTACTATTGAAATGAGGAAGGATCTTTCTCAATGAAATATTTTTCAATTTTTCATTGGGAATAGGTATTAGGTATTTTATTTTCAGCAACTTTTCGATGACTCACCATGTTTTCACCAAATATCAAATCAGTGAGAATTTTCAGAAATGAATTAATGTATCAACTACAGAGTTGGAAATTTGCCTAGTTCTTGCTGCTTATATTTCTGGAAATTGTAAAATCGTCCTCTTACTGTTTCTCTCTGAGAACTAATTGTAGAATAAATTTATCTGAAGGGGTAAATTTCTTCAACTACACTTCATTTTCAAATCATATAATTTGTTAAAATCAATACATTTGTTTTGATCTTATTATTTTTTGAAATCACTCTCAAACAACTACATATTTTCAACTTGTGATGCACTGTTTGGAACCTTTAGTGTAGTAATAAATACTACTGGAGCTTTTTCCCACGTTATTCATAGTGTTATTATGTTTGCTTGTTTCTACACTCTCATAGACTTCTGGGTCCCTGTTGTTGACTTGTCTGTCTGGTCAGCAACTACTGATTTTTCGGGTCTTCCATATTTTGGGTGTGCTGGATGTTCTTTACATCTTGTTTCAATAGATCTTTTTGTCTGTCCATAATGTTTTCCGAGTTCTCAACTTTGCCTTTTGAATTTACTAGAGGGCTCGGTAGTGTATGGCTTGTTTTAGGGACCACGTTCATGTCTGGTTCCTTGAAGGTATTTCCAGGGTTCTTCGTGTGTTGGTGGTGTAGAGCTGAGATATATTTGTTTTGGTTTTCGAAAATGAACGAAATCACTACTTTTGGAGACGACAAGGACCAAGATGGATATGTCTCAGTTCCTTACAACTAGTGCTCGAGGAACTTTGGAAGGATTTTCGGGGAACTGGGTGTGGGGGTGGTTTTTGAAGCGGGTCATACAACAGCAGAGCATTTTAGGAGGTCCGGGGGAAGGGGTCGAGAGTTCGGAGGGGTCTAGAATTTGCGTAGTTGAATGTGTGGACTGCGATGCGGGATATTATGGACAGACGGAGGTGATCTATTAAAGTGGGATATAAAGAAGGCTTGGCACACTTGGAGTGTGGAGGACCTGACAGGTCTCGCCCATCATCTGGGAGCCTGGGAGGGAAGAAATGAGTTAGCATGGAAATGTTATGAATAACGATGGTGAACCAATGCCTAATGGTATACTACATAACTTGTTAATCTAATATTTTAATCAAAAGTTTTACCTGACTATTACATAAGGACACATTGTAAAATTAATTTTATATAGCTTGTTAAAATAATACTTTAATTATTAAATTTACCTGTCTATTACAGAAGGACACATTGTAAATTAATTTAAGACTAGTAGATAAGGCAAGATTGTGAAATTATTTTAAGACAATTGAGACGCAGGTACCTAGAAGAGGTATCTATGGTAGAAATATGGATAACTTTGTAAATATGATGATCTTCCTCTTGAAGATGATCACTTGGTGATCGAAACGCGTGTTGAAATAACTGTCTTAAAATAACGGTTTGGTGTAGGGAAAAACTCCAGTAATATTCATCTACTTTCAACTTTATCCACCAACCTTTTGTTTCACTGACCCTTCAGCTGTCGATTGAACTTCATGAGACTACTCGTATTATATCCATAATTCATGAAAACGTGGAAGGATATATCGCCGATTATTTTTAGATATTGATAGTTATACATGATTACTGATTCTAATTTCGATAAAATGGAGACTGCATTGTATTGACGCCATCGTTTCGTTTTGAAAGGGATTATTCATAATCCTATTATATATTCAATAGGTTTGGTTCAATGGCTTTTGTACTTAATACTCAACATGGCACTTAATATTATAGTGTATTGTGATGGAATTGATTGTATCCCTTTTATGCTAGCAAGACATAAACCAAGAATATATGAAAAATTGAAATGATATTATGAAAATTGTTACACAGTACATCAAAATGATTTTTATTAGGTGTCTGTCGGTATATATTATCAACCTACAACCGCATCAGGACAACAAGAAGCTCGCATTAGAAAGAAGAGAGAGCAGCTACTTACAAATATTCGGTTTAATAAGGAAATACCTTGATGGCTGATCATTAGTCATGCATCCATTCCTGCGGGTTAACAATAATCTACAGAACCCAAATAGAGAGCATTGAAAATACGTTCTTACGAAAGAAATAGCTGCTTACCTTCTGTTAACGGATATGTGCCTTTAATATCGACTACACCATCGAACACAAATGCTAGATTAGCGAATATTACCCCTCGTGGCCAGGTTTTTGTAACGATGAATAGAAACAGATCCTTACTATGGATAACGATGATTATAGAAAACTCACCACTGTATCAATCTGGATCAGTATCAATCTGGATTTAGCTGTCTCCAGAAAACCTTTGGATATTGGACCAAAAATGATCTGTTACTCACATACCGAGATCATCAAATCCATGGCTTCATTGATTCAGTGACCTAATACACAGTAGCTCTCAACTCTTCTGGAACCACAAAAGTGATTTTGCAAGTCTTTTTTAGAGGGGACATAACTGAATGATGAATGTTTATATGAAAGCGGAACATAAACTACTCTCCGATTCCACAGCCGCTGTCAATTTCGAAGCCACTCATTTATTTTTTCCTTTTCCTGATCATTAATCCAGGATTAACGCGTCTGACCTGTCTTTCATTCACACTTTCTATAAAATATTACGATTCTGTCGTTTATTCAAAAAGGAATCTGTTAAGTCCCAGAAATTCGTGTTATTCGACAACCACCCAAGTATACACAGTCCAAATCCAAGGTATTTTTTTTTCTGTAATCACTCCTATTGCATAGTTTGCTTGATGTTCTGATAGAATAGAGGTAGATCTACAAGTTATGCAGACGACTTGGTCATCACGAGAAAACGTTGCGCAGGGTAGCCTGTAATATCCTCCAAAGAACTGTAGTTTCCTTTACCAAGTTGAGGAATTTGAATGTTGAG
>WOGP01000382.1:0-25523 GCA_015342065.1 Leptinotarsa undecemlineata | reverse complement strand
CGAGGCGTTAAAATAACGGTTTGGTGTTGGGAAAAAACTCCAGTAATATTCATTACTACGCCAAAGGTGCCAAATAGTGCATCACAAGTATATAATGTGAATGTTATATTAAATATCCAGTTTAAAAACCACCGTGGAATGTGGAAAAATTCATAGATATTCGAAAGTTGTTGCTGAATTTTTGATGATTAGTACGAATATCAAAAATGCTCACTTTGGTTCTAAAACAAATTTAACCTGTTTGGAATTATTGGCAATAATTTACCAAATCCTATGAAGGAACAATCCGTTCAGGCCAGTCTCAACTTTCTACACTGTAGGTTAATGGACTGACACCTATCAGAAAACAACTATCCTGGCTAATAACACGAAAGACGTTGGATTATATCAGACAGTCCCAACTCCCTACAGTGTAGGGAGTCCCAACTCCCTACAGTGTAGGGAGTTCCTACCTGTTACAAATATATAACAAGAATTTACCTTCCAGAAAGAGAATTCGTTATGTGTGGAATCGACAGAAAACTGTTCAACTTGAATATCGGAAGGTACCCATTTGGTCTCAACACAAAATCAACCTGTTCGGAATTAATGGCAATAATGTACCAGTTATAAAATGTTGTTTGCTACCTTTTAGAAATTATTGATGCCTGTTACAAATTGTTGGTAATAATTTTCTAGTTAATAGAGGGTATGCCATCTTTAGAATCGACAGAAAACTGACCACTACTTGGTCGCAATACAAACTTGATCTAATCGAAGATGTTAGCAAAAATAATGAAATGACTGAAGAAAACACTAACTCCGAAGTTTGTGCATGCTTATCTAACAAACGGTCCACTTTCACCATTAATGTTATTTTTACTTTTTAGCAATATATCCATTCAGTTTTTATCGAAGTTTCACAATAGCTGGGAGTTTCACTAAGCAGAATTATAAATGCCACTTAATATGCATGCATTCAAGGTCACGTTAGTGGAAATTCAGAATTTAGAGGGGAAGTTGAAGTGCAGAGACCAAATACTACAAAGCTGATAAAATAAAAAACGCTGGAAAATAATTGTTATGCCTAATTCTGACGTTGAAAACGACCGAAACCTATATATAGCGCTTCCCTTTTTAAATTTAAATAATACAATGTGTGTGTGAGATATCATCGAAATTTTTTATTCGTCTGAAAGACCTATTAATGCCATTATGTATGGAATATAACATCGTTCAAATGTCCGCCACTTCTGCTCTGGATGGAGCGCATCCGAAACGGTCAATTTTCCATGACTGAAGACCGCTGTGGTTTGTGGATTATTCGTATACACCTACGACTTATGGAAAATCTAAGAGAAAAAGTCTAACGGGGTCAAATCACACGATATCGGTGGCCAGTTCACATCACCTCTACGTGAGATGACCATGATCTCAAATCGCTCGTACAGAATATCCAATGTGGCAAAAACTGAGTGGCACCTAGCGTCATCCTGTTGCAACCACGTGTGGTTGGTGTCCATATAATCCAATTCAGGAGAAAAGAAGTTAGTAATCATCGACTTATAGTGCTCGCCGTTGACATTGATGGCCTGAGGAATTTCGTTCTCGAAGAAATGTGGACCGATGTCACCACCAACCCAAAATCCATAACAAAGATTGAATTTTTCGGGATGTATTGGACGCTCTTTTATTTATCCAACACAGTGCAAATAGTCCTCTAGGCAAGACGGTTATGGCGACCGTAAATGGACCCGGACAGAACAGTCATTTCGATAAAACAATTTCATTATTTGCACGCGTTGTTGAATGCTCTACCCGTCCATGTTGATTTGACAAAACAGACTGGATAAATACCTCGATTACTTTGGCAATAAAGTTCAGCAATATTTCGTATTTTCTATTCTCTTTCTCGAAACAGTGAAAAATGTATTTTGAAGGCATCATGAATATTTGAAATGACAGAAATTATAGAAAACATTGAAAACTAAACGAAAAATACGAGCAGGGGGCGGTATACCTCTGTCAACATTTTGATCAGACACCCTGCCACCGTTATATTTTGTAATAGTGTTAACAAAAGGAAACGAAGAAATATAGCAGTGACGAAATCAGTTGTGACCACTCTAACAAAATATGAAGGTGGCAGAGTCTCTAATAAAAATATTGCTGTATTTGTACCGCCCCTGGCGGTCGGTTTTTTTATTTCACCTCTGACGTATTTCTTTATTTCCAGTTGTGACCACTCTAACAAAATATGAAGGTAAAAGAGTCTGTAATAAAAGTATTGACGGATTTGTACCGCCCCCGATGGCCGGTTTTTTGATTTCACCTCTGACCATATTTCTTTGTTTCCATTTCTTTATACTATACCAAAATATGAAGGTGACAGAGTCTCTAATAAAAATATTGCTTGATCTGTACCGCCCCAGACGGCCGGTTTTTTTATTTCATCTCTGCCATATTTCTTCATTTCCAGTTGTGACCACTATAACAAAATATGAAGGTGGATTTCTACCACCCCCGGCATCCGGTTTTTTGATTTCGTCACTGCTATATTTCTTCGCTTCCTTTTGTTAACACTATAACAAAATATAAAGGTGGCAGGGTGTCTGATTAAAATGTTGACAGAAGTATACCGCCCCCTGCTCGTATTTTTCGTTTAGTTTTCACTATTTTCTATAATTTCCGTCATTTCAAATATTCATAATGCCTTCAAAATACATTTTTCAATGTTTCGGGAAAGAGAATAGCAAATACGAAATATTGCTGAACTCGGTTACTGAAGTAACCGAGGTTGGATAAATGACAACCAACTTGATAGAGGTAGCTTCAACAAGATGGCCGTTATCAACTGTTCAAAGTCCGGAAGTCCCTGTTAGAAGATCCTATACCATACCTTTCGCAGATCGTTACACAAACAGCAGAATACGTTTTCCATTTTGTCCGACGAAACGTAACAACGTTTTTCTTCGTCTCGAAAACAATTGACGATACACCTCTGCTGCCGTTTCCCTCCCGTAGATTCTTCGTCTCACATTCGCCGTTTTTCCTCAGACATACTATCTGTGCGCTTTATTGATTTTCCTTACGCCACGCCCGGTCAGAAGTTTACGTCACAGAGCAAGAAAGAGAATATCGTCGCGACGCCCGAGTAACGGCTGGTACGCAGAGAAAATCACAGACAACTTTTCCGCTTCGGAATGATCGAGTATCAAATGTATTTCGGATGAGATTCCAGATGAGGCGATATAGATAAAAACAAGTCCCATTGTCGAGAAAGATCCGCGGAAGTTAGGATTTTCAACAGGCCTTCTCCACTCGGAAAATTTGATGATGATGATATATGCAGATAAGCCGCGGAAGTTCATCCGGTTTACGCATGTATTCACTAGTCTTCAACTGATGATCTCTATATGTCAATTTCGAACTGACATATTGTACCGTAATTTATGAGCCTTGCCTGTTTGCCATGATGAACCCCTCAGTTTCCAACCCCAGTCTACTCGACCTGAGGAAAGCGAAGATCAGGCGCTTTGATAAGCCGAGGTCTTCAATGTTGTTGAAGAAGACCCTATGCTTGGGCTTTTCCTTTTTGCCGCAGAAGTGAAGTGATCTCTGCGATTTTCATATGGGCCTTTTGCTGTACGGGCTCCGAGCAGAGTTGTGATCATCTCGTTCAGTGTTGAAAAATAAACGGAGTACACCAGCTGCTCGGGCAGCCGTCCTAAAAACAAATGTTCAAATTCCAGCTCTCTCATGGTCGCGGACCATGCAGGGAAGGAGATCCGAACTCCTGATGACTTCAAGGCTCCATCCGCTACCATTCTGTCATGTAGACACTTCAAACTCAAAAGCCCAAGACCTTCCTGTTGTCGGGGAAAGTACAACCGTGGAACGGATAATTTGGGATGCAAACTCCTATGTATCTGCATCGTTTTCCTGGTCTTCACGTCGAATTGATACAGCTCCTTCCGAGTCCATTTCATTACTCCAAACGAGTAGAGTAAGACTGGAATAGCAAGCATACAACAACTTTGTTCTTCCCCAACATTCCAATGAGCAGATCTGTCGGAGTTTGTGCTGATAATTGCCATGAAAAAATATATCCACTGCTGTTACCTCTTATGAGTGACATTGTTCCACCCCGAGTTAATTAAATGTCTCTCTGGCATCCACATGGTGCAGGATACACCCTCCAATGAGCTGCATATCCTCATCGTAGTACCCGCATCGCCCTCTTTTGAGATGGACAGGTGCACATTTGTCTATCCCGAATTTCATACCGATAGCATGCGTGTACTCTTCCACCACCCTCAAGGACTGACTGGAGGTGCCACAGTTATACCTTTCAGTATTTCTGAGCTCAACGGATAATGAAATAGAAAGAAGCAGAAGAGAAGGGAACTGAGGAAATCGCCCTGAAATATACCCCTTCTGAAAGTGACCTACTCTGTTTGGACTCCAGCCTGACCAGATGTTATGGTGAAACGAGTCCACCAGAGTGGTATCAGTTGTTCAAGGCATCTCACTATTTTGTCGTGTACCGCAAGATATCTGAGCAAATGCTAGATGAGCTCATGCGATGTTGTATCAAATGCCTTGCGGTAATCGATTCAAGTTATAGAGAGGTTACGCTTATACCGTTTGTGCTGGTCAGGCCCTATCCCTCGAAGCCCCGATACATTCAGGTGAGCGCACCAGCATTATCAGTCAATGACCACTCCCTACACCGTGGGGTAAGTGATCATTGGGTCCGAAAATCATGTGCTCTGAATAACCGCAGTGAACCAAGAATGACAGCATTCTGCAGCTGACCGGCTGAGATTTCTGCCTTAGTGCAGCCAGGCGGTATGATTTCAAAATTCAAGAGTTGAGAGGGCATTATTCCACCAAGAACTCTAATAATCAGAACAACCATCTGGACAGAGTGGTCTCGATAAAAACTGCAAAGTTCGAAGAGAAAATCTCGATATTTCATCCGTTTTTTCTCCTCTTTTCGGATGATCTTCGTCTTGCTCAAAACTCCACGATAAATATCGTCTTGCTTTGATAGTCGAGAAGGACTACATCAGGCTTATTAGCTTGTATGAGCCTCAAGATGATGAATGAATAGTTCCAATAAATTCGGCACTTCTCGTTCTCCACAACGGATTCAATATTCCCCGTAGATGGTAATAAAGTACTGATAGGGCCACGATATGTCAATGGATATAAGCCGAGACCGCATATCCTGGACATGCTGAAAACTTTAAGGGTCTCAAACGCCTCGCGGGAGGCCCTGCTCCTTTTATCAGGAACATTTGTATCCATTCGATCTATCTTAGTCTTCCCAGACATTGTATTATTGACGTAGAATTGACATGATATGGTCTAACTAGGTAATCATAATTTGAGGATGTACCTTAATTATATAAAAGTTGAACAGATGCTATAGTTTACGTTATTATAATGGAAATGTGATTATGTGGGGTATATAAAAATTAGCGTAAAGCATAACATTCA
Source organism: Leptinotarsa undecemlineata (assembly GCA_015342065.1). Taxonomy (NCBI): domain Eukaryota; kingdom Metazoa; phylum Arthropoda; class Insecta; order Coleoptera; family Chrysomelidae; genus Leptinotarsa; species Leptinotarsa undecemlineata. The sequence continues at coordinate 20,039 of WOGP01000382.1, read as the reverse complement.
GAATGTTATTCTCTACGAAAAAGCTAATGTGATGACTAAACCTATCGTGATGTATTTTTTAAAATGAAGTTGATGAATATTAAAACGTGAAGTATATCAGTTAATTAAAGATAAATTTCCTCACGAGTTTTTTTCACGATATTCGCTGGAAAACATTTCATTTAGATATAGCAGGAATCAAAATGTATTTCCGATGAGATTCAAGATAAGACGACCAAAAACAAACCCCATTCACCACTTGATGAAGATCCGCGGAAGTTTGGATTTTCAAACGCCCGCCTTTTCTCAGGAAGTCTTTAGATTATATGCAGATTAACTCTGCTGGATCACGAATGAATTGAGATATCTGTACACCTAACGATCTCACGAAGTCAATTTGGAACTAACGTCCATCACAGCGTGCCGTAATTTGTTTGGATTAGATGTTGGAGCCTCATAATTATGTTCTTTTATTTTCTGATAACCCATCATAACAATTCATTACAGAAGCAAACATTGAAATGAAATTGAATTAGTTTCAAATATTGACTCGTTACTAAATAAAACGTATTTCAGAAAAGTTCAATTATTCTTTTATCAATTGATGTATGGACTAGGTTGGATACATATTTCAAAATGCAGTAATAGAGTACAACATTAATCCTGAAAGAGCCTTAAATATGAAAATAGGATAAGAAATTCCTAACGGTTCTGCTAACTCAACAGGGGTTGCATTGATCCTTGGAATAAATGAAAATGTTCATATTACAATTATAATTTTATTCATAATAAATGACTTTTTCAATACGTTTGATTTCATTACTGTAGCTTCTGCAAAAAAGGATTTTTGGCCCTTCAATTTTGAATTGAAAACAGCTTGGCTAGGATTCGCTCGGAATTTCCAGGAATCGATCTTCACAATAAAGAAAGCAATCTAGGAACATGGAGAATTAAGAGCTGTTACGCTCGATGTTTCTAAGGCCTTTGACCGTGTGTGGCATGAGGGTTTGCTAGCCAAACTTCGAAACTATGGCTTGCCGGATCATTTCTGTGTATGGCTCTTCAGCTTCCTGAAAGAACGTCTCCTGCAGGTAGCTGTCGATGGGTATCTCTCGAATACTTCCACCATGAACGCTGGTGTTCCCCAGGGACATTGTCTCCAACCCTATGTTTATTGTATATCAACGACATATTGAATAAAACCAAGAATCTAATACGTAGCTTTGCTGACGATAGCACGTTTGTCTCGTCTTTCCATTTGAATTCCAAGACATCAGCTACGGAGGCACATCTTCACCGGCAGCAGGAGGTTGCAAATCTTGATGAGGATCTAGAAGTGATTTCGAATTGGGGTTCAATTCAATGCCATAAAAACTTAGGCATCGGTTTTCTCCAAGAAAATAAATCTCTCCGAAACGCTTATAATAATGTCAGGTCAGATAATTCCGCTATCTGTTTCGATAAGTTTGTTGATCGTGCCAAGACCAATATGTCTTGGCACTAATCGCTGGAATGGCAAAGGATGCTTCTCAAAAGCTTGAAACACTGTTTCGAACCAGAAAACTGTACACACCTCAGCAACTTTTGATGCTTTATAAAGCTCAGATCAAACCGTCTTTGGAGTATCGTTCTCATGTATGGAGCTGCCGTCAAATATACCCTGAAGTTACTGTTTCATCCAGAAAAGCAGAATGTATAAATGTCAACTAATTTGACAGATGTTGCTCCAACAAGATGGCCCTTATCAATTGTTAAAGTTCGGAAGTCCCTGTTGGGAGACCATATATGAGTAAATCATTAGGAAAAAATAAGAATTATATGAAAGAAGCCCAGACTTTCTCCTCTCCTTGGATAATTCGGCGCAGGTGATTGATAATTGATAGCAATATATCAAACAAGTACTCTCTATTTCACTCATTATTCAAAAGCTGTCTCCAAATGGAAAAAGCAGATACATCAGCAGAATATTCATATTACAATTGTTGAAACCAACATGGAACGTTATTTTTATGTAATTATTCGAGACTGTTAATTACAGTTTCCTGTGAGAATTCACGGCAAACGGCACAATACACTAAAAATGACCAACAACCAGGTATGTACTAGCACAAATATACCACTTTTGATCTGCTTCTGGACTTCTAATTATTGTGGGTCCTACCACATTATAATGACTTCATACGCCTTCAAAACGTAGCCTTAACTTATTTATGGAGTGCAATGCTGTGGTAGTGATTACAGAGTAATTATTTTTTTTATTCAAATGAATCTTAATCAACTTCTTAGAAAAGAATTAATGAAATTTCTGACGAAACCAATGGCCCGTCTCGATTTTCCTAACTAATTTTACGCCAACGCTTTCTCGAATTAACTGGAGTCTGAAGAATAGAAATTGGTAACTACGAGAGAGCTCCATTCTTTCGCTAAATTGCGGACCTTAGCGTGACAGAACAGTTTCAGTTCGACGTTAGTTACTAACAGTAATCGCATGCAAACACAAGATGAAATTTCAGATGTTCTCTTCCACTCCTTTAATAATTTAGAGTTAGTTACGATGAGTTGGATCGGATTATAGAACCGCGATCAAAAAGTTGCTTATAAGTTTTAAATTTCGAGAGTGGTTCAGCTGAACTTTTCAAATCTCTCAGATGCTGGAGAATAACAAAATCAACAATGATTTTTTTCTATTTGATGGCAAAAAGGAAAGTGACCAAATATGAAATAGTATCCCTAATATGTAATACCCCCATTTCTCTCAAATGCAAACTCACACACGAATAAACCAGCAATATTATGTCTCTTTCTACTACATTTCACGCGTACAAGTGGTAACATGTCAGTCGAGTGAGTCCTTTCATCGTTGTGGCAGTGTTTTGTTTTACCTCTTCCACAGGTAGCTATGTAAAAAGTACGTATTTTTGTACAAAAAGTGCACACACTATTGTTTGCATAGCTATTTGATACTGTCTAGATGTTCTTTTGTATGTTTTAGCGGCATTAGATGGTATAACTTTCATAATTATAAAAATTTGAATGACAGTTTAAAATCGTTGTAAAATCCAAATATGGACAGATTACAGTATCCAAATATGGAATATTCCATAATTGGTACTCAGGAGTATCAGCTGACTTGATAATTTTGTAAACTATATTTTTTTGTGTTTCATTAGAATGGCGGGCGTGCGTCAACTTGAAAACAATGCGAAAAGAATGGAATGCAGAGCATATGGCGGAACCTATAAAATTAGTAAGAGAGAAAAAATGGGCTATTTGAGAGCTGCAAAGCACTTTGATGTACCAAGGTCTACCTTGTTTCTTTCGTGTTAGAAAAATGATTTTTCTCCGGAAGAAGCCGCAGCTACTACATTCGGAAGGAAAACTGTCTTAAGGACAACACTTGAAAATCTTTTGGTAGACTACATTCTGACGATGGAGAGAAAATTTCATGGTTAACGAGAAACGCTGTTCGAAGAATGGCGTACATGTTAGCAAAACGTAATCAGTTGAATAATCCATTTAGTGAGGCTGGCATGCCTGGAAAGAAGTTGCTTAAATTATTTCTGAAATGCCACAAGGACAAGCTATCAGTTAGAAGACCAACTGACAAGTCTTCAGCTAGAGCCTTTGGTTTCAGCAAAGTAAAAGTAGATTAATTCTTTGATCTCCTCGAAGACGTATATGCTCAAGGAAACTATGGCCTAGTCGCATATACATCGTGGATGAATCAGGGCTTACAGTAGTACAGAGCAAGATACCCCAAGTAATTGACGAAACGTTCAAATACTGGTTCAAACATTTCATCAAACACGTTTTTAAACTCTACTCCGGAATCGAAAGTGTTACTGATCTTAGATGGTCAGTATACACATCCTCGTAACATCGACTTGACAAAACCTGCTAGGATAAATAACGTATAGGTTGTGTATTTACCTCCCCACACTACTTAAACACTCCAGCCATTAGAAAAAACGTTTATGGAATCACTAAAAACCTATTTTATTGAAGAAATACGCCTGTGGATTAAATACGATAATCGACCATTGAGCCCTTATGATGTTGAGCTATTTGGCAGATCTTATTTGTAAGTGCAAACTGGCAATATTTTAGCAAATGGATTTCGTGTAATTAGCTTATGGCCATTGTTGCTGCGCAACAAGATGCAGTTGAAGTGGTACAGTCAACGTTACATCAATGTCATCTGGTCACCAACGTGAACGACCATCGATGGCCAATTGAAAAACACCTGATAACTCTACGCCTTTAACTGAAGCTGTCACACCCAGACAAGATACAAGCTTTGAACCTGTACCCTCAACTTCCGGATTTTTTCACAGTGATTTGGGATTGGTGTCTCCATATGGCATCAGTCCAGTACCAAACAAAAAAGGAAACCTTCTAATCGAGGAAGGAATGCATCTATTGGAGCAGTCATCACGTCTTCACCGTACAAGAATGACTTTATAGACAAAAGTAAGAAAAAAAAGAAAAAGAAAATAAATTGCCAAAAAACAAGAATAAAAACAATCAAGAATCAAAACAAGAGAAGACTAAGAGTATGTCTGATTCAGATGATGAGGAGGTGATGCAGATAGTAAACCTGATGCCTTAATCGGATATACAGCTCCAGACTCTGAAGATTGGGCGAGTATTTTCTGTGGTATGCTGTTTTCGAATGATACTCATGGAGAAACATGCCTCATGTGTATGCTCTGAACATTTTTGTTACTTCGAACTCATCAATATAACCTAAAATTGTTACAAACTCAAGGGCAAATATATGATTGTTAATATTTAGTACAAAAAGTGTTTTACTGATAATATTCATGCAAATCATGCATACAAAACAAAATGGTATTCCATATTTGGTCAGTTTCCTCTACTCAAATGATAATTAAAATTTTTTCAAAGTAGTTGTTTGAAATTGGAAAGGAAAGACTCTGATGAGGTGTTAGTTTTTGGAAAAGAATCAGAAATAGAGTCGTATTGCGTGTAAATCATCTATTAGTAAATTACAAAGCGCTTTCACGCCATGGATTTTACGCCACCATCAGTGCGATACCTGCAAGTATGTAGTAGTCGTGTTTCAAGTTGAACTTCAAATTCTTTTATGAATTGCTCACCCGTCAAGTATACACAAGAAGATCCTGTGGAGCCAAAATACAAAACCTTAATACAACCCAAAAGTTAAACCCAAAGGGGTATTTATTGTAATGTTCATGTTCACGTCTATTCGAAGTAGCGTTTTACTAAGGTTTTGTACTTTGATCCTACTGAATCTTCTTGTATATACTTGATGAGTAAGTAATTCAAATAAATTATTTAAAGTTCAACTTCAAACATATTTCACGACTATAACCTACTTACTTGCAGGTATCGCACTAATGATGGCATGAGGGCCGAAAGCGCTTTGCTATTCAGAAATGAATTATTTACACAAAATACAGCTTCTATTCATAATTCATCAGTCACGTGAATGCAGCTTTGACAAATCTCAACCAAGACTTTCAAAAGAAATAAGGGAAACTTCCAGAATCTATTGACTTCCAGAAGTAGAGATGGTCCAGTAACTAGCTCAAATTCAAAATAAATATCGTTTATAATAAAATCTACCTCAATGGTTTCAATATTCTTCAAATTCTGATTTAGATTGTACACATCAAAAACTTCGTCAAATTATTCCAAATAATTATTTCACTGTGTTCCAACGTGGTTTATTATATTGAAGAAAGAATAGAAATAGTTCCAATCTTTTATCGAAACGATGAATGTGCTAAATCTGCTGCAAGAATTTATAATACGAATCATCCAGACTACATCGTGAGCCATCAATACGTTAAACAGAAGACCTGCGGCAGAGAATGGGAAATGTTCCTCTTGACGAAAATCAAGTAGTTTTCATCAAAGAGCTCTAAAACAACGCATTTTAAACTTATCATATCAACCTTTTTCTTTAAAAAATTATTTAAATAATCAAAAAAGACGAATGAAATAATGCATTCAACAGGGATTCGTTTCTATTTCACAATTTGGCAACATCGGTTATAGCTAATAAAGAACAATGAATATGTTACCTGTATGAGACAAACAAAGATGACATATTTCAGAGGCGTGCTGTTCTGTTCATTTATGTTCCGAGTTCCGAGACATTCTGTGACATATGACATTTTGTGCACCTAACCTATCTTCCTATATATAAATGAATAACAAAACAACTGTTTTTTATGGGGCTTGTGGATGGTATTGAACTATAATTTATGTTTTGCCTTAATTGTTGATTTATGAAGATAATTTTCCTTTTTTAAAGTAGAATATATAGGTACGTATAAATTATTTCAACTTGATATAGGCGCTGTTGCCAATATGTGAATTAGAAACGAATCCCTTTAAAAATTAAAACCCAATATTTGAAACATATATTTGATTACTTTTCGAAGTGAATTTGAAAAACTCATGAACTAAACTCAACTTTATTTTGTTCAAACTTGCATTTGCTGTAATAACTCAAATTAAGTAAGATTCCCCATTGTTCGTGAATGCCGATTTCTGACTCTCCGGACATCTTCAATAATCTAAGGAACGCTTTCGAAAGTAGACTGTATTATTGTATGGAACTAGATGTAGGTTATTTTAAACACTTTATCCGTTGATGATTGTGTTGCCATCGATATTTCTTTTGTTGATTTCCTCAATAAAATGAGCGACAGCGAATTTTCTGTTCTGTCCCTTTAATAAAACGTTCAACATTCATTTTCTCAACAACGAATGAACCAATTTCGAAATAAATTACAGAAATAATAGAGGGACAAAATACCTTTCAAATGATGTATCACTCTACCCCCCATACCATTGAAAAGAAAATGGGGGTGGTTGCTGAACGCAGAGGAGTGAAGTTTCGGGTATGATTTTCATATCAGAATCAACCCCGCTAGAAATAAAAATGGACGTGTTTTTTTAAATTTCCGATTACACGTCCGTTTCTGACTTATAGAGAGGGGGCTGAAGTTTTCGTTGAAACGCCCTGTGTAAAATTATATAAAACTGATAGATATCTATAAAAGGGTCAGCTGGAGGATCAGTTAAAATATGTAGCCTGATTGGCTTTCCAATCTTGTCAAAAAAAATACATATATTCACCCAGTATAAACAGTAGAGAAGCAATATCTCTCCAAATTGTGTGATCACTATTGTTTCATTAAAATGAAACCCAACTTATCTCTGATTCAAACTCGTATCCTACATAAAGGAACATGTCTCGGGGAAATGTAGAACGAGGACGGTATCTGATTTACCTATTTGTTTCGTGCAATTCGAATCAGTTGCATTACGCTTCACCTGTTCATTTTTTGCTGTTATCAAAGTTTGGTCGATGCATTAAACGTTAAAGCGTTTGATTGTCGGGACAGTTAGGTACAAGCAATTATTGACATAATTGAAGGAAGTTCTGATATTATCAATGTTTCGACTTGCATTACTCCACTTCTCCTAGCACTTTGGAAACACAGTTCGGACGTCAACAATCCTCCTTCAGTCTTAACTTTTGAACGAAACAAACAAAATATTGAGGTTGGACAAAATTTTAGTGAAAAGGTGCCACTTTTGGTGTTTTCCAAAAAGATAGAAAGTACCTAGTTATGCAAGTTTAGTTATGAAGGTAACTAGTGAAAATTCCATCTGAGTTCCGATGTATACTTCCCAACAAGTGCACGGTATGCGATTTACCCCTGCTGCTGATTTAGGGTCTCTTTCGTCTTTGGCAGGCCTAAGGCTTTGTTGTATCTTCTTGATGGGTTTGAAACCCGTTTCAATGTTGTGTTTTCCTAAGAGTTTTCCAATTATGTCTGTCACTTTAGGGATATGTGTATAGCAGATATACACATCGAACCATCTGAGCGCCCTCCTTGTTAGAACCATGAAACCCTTCAATTTTATGGCCTTGTTGATCTAGGGTACACTGTATCTATTCGATCTCAAAGTTACTTTCTTCGAGCCCGTTCAGTAAGAGTAGAGATGACTCCTCTCTTTCAACTATGATGGCATGCAGGTTCCTTTCCATATGCATAGGTTTTCAGTTCACTTTGTGGGTTTTTTTTGGTACCTTGGGAGCTGTCTGACTTGTCCATTTAGTCCAAGTCTCCAGAAAACACTGCAGCCTCTTGGGTTTATTGCGTTCGATGAGAACATCTTGGAATGTTATCCGCTGATCCTGTTCAGTCTCCATGGTGAACTTGATGATGAGGTGTTGAGCATTTAAGTTATCTAGAAAAAAGTTTTGAGCATCTCTTCTATGTTTCCAGATGACAAAGATGTCATTCACGGCTTTCTAACCTAACCTAACCTAAATAAAAATCCCCTACAGCCCTAATCCATATTCCCTTCAACAAAACCTGAGTTAACAAATTCCGCATTCTTGTACACACACGAAAACGATGTGGTCCTAACAATGAAAATTTGAAACACTTACCACCTTTTTCAGCATTAGTAATCGTTACCCAGAAATCGATGGTCTTCTCGGGCCCAAGTTCCTCGTAGTCCCACTTCTTCTTCACCCGGACCGAACCGTTCGGATCGACAGTCACCCATGGGTTTTCGTCCCTAATCTTGAAAGTCTCTCTATCGGTCTCTTTCTCCAACTGGAAAACAACGCGTCCATCTGTCTCTCCGTCAGTCTCCGTGAATTCGATTCTTTTAGTAGGCCGCACAGCTCGAGTAACTCTCCTTTTCCTACGAGTCACTTCGACTTCTTCCAACTGCTGAAAATCTAAATCCATTTCGACTTTGGAAGATTCCAGCGGCTTGAAGTGGAAGATCACTTGGGCGGGTCTGGGAGAAGTTCTGCTGGGTGTTCGCAGGTCGTGCGCCTCAACTATCAGTTCCAACTCTGTCTCTTCGGTCGGTTCTTGAGCAAGGAGAAGGTCACCCGTTTGCGGAACGATCACTAGGTAATTGGTAGGAGTAGCGAGTTTGTAAGCGACTGTATCACCGTCAGCGTCCGTCGCTTCAACTTTACCGATGGAAGAGAACCTCTTCCAAGTCATCGTCACGTTATCGCCTTCGATCGAGTCGTCTCCAACTACGAACCTGTAGACTTTTTGTGTGAAAACGGGGCTGTTGTCGTTCTCGTCTTCGACTTCGATGACGACGTTCGTGACCGCCCTGTTTATTCCACTCGGGTCTACAGCTTGAATAGTCAGGACGTATCTACTTGTCTCTTCGCGATCAAGAACTTGCGATGTAACAATACTCACTCCTCCATTACGGTCGCTGATTGTAACGTTCGGGAGAACTTCGCCAGTAATGCTGTCCTGCAATTCGAAGTACTGAGCAGAATTTCCGGCGATTATGCTGTAAGTCACTGGCACTGATATCAAATCACTAGCAGCCTGGATCAAAGGTATGTCACCCAATCGAGTACGGGCCGGAGAATTCTCAGTGACCCGTCCCACGATGTCTTCTCCACCATCAGTCTTGAAGCTCAACATGTTACGTCGATCGAGAACGTACAGTTTGAGCATGTGAGTTGTCGTCAAGTTGCCTTTATTTTCGAGAACAACCAGGTCCACGGGATGGTTGACCAAAGGGCTGACATCGGAGACAGTCATTATTGAACCATCCTGAAGCATGGTGAAGAACTGGGAGAAGTCAGAGTCGAGCAGTTTCAAGTTCTCGGCATGGTTGAATTTCTTCACGCTGTATCCTGGGTGAGCATCGTGTGGGATCACTGATATCGTTTTGGATGTCGCAGTGGAGAGAAAGGCCAAAAATGCCACGAAAAGATTCGTGAATTTCATTTTCGTGGACAGAAGGTGCATTCACCTACGTCGCATTCCAAAAATCCTAAAACAAAAAGGAATTCAGTATCAAATTATATACAAACGTATTGATATTGATATAACTAGGAGTCATTGTCTCAAAGAAGATATTATACTTTTATACCCACTTGCAACATATACATCAGTTAAAAAATATATCATTAGCAAACAAGTTATTAAACCAATACAAGCAAGCAGTTTAAGAGCGTTCAAAAATGGTTTATTGAAGAAATTTTTTGATCAATTTCGAAGAAAAGGAAAAATTCAATAGATATTACCTATAAAACTTTCCAGAAAAAAATCAGCCCATCAAGAAAATGATCCAGCACATTTATTAGATAACGACAATCCATCGCTTTCAGAATGTGTAAAATCGGTGTTTCCAACTTTTTAAATCTTTCATACAGGCTAAAGAAGAGCTATGAATAAATTATTTTCCAAAAATAAAGAGAACAACATGCGAAGCGGACGACGAACAATGATTAAAAATCTTAAAAGTTCAGGAATACTGAATGTACTGAACTTTCATCATCAGAGGTTAACCAGAAAGAATCTAGTTCAGCCCTACCAAAACGATACGTGTTACCAGGTACATCTCTAAAAATCTCCTGCCTATCCTTCAGCACCAGAATTGGTTCGGCTATTTTCTAGTTTTCTTTTGCATTGTGATCGTTAACGAAGTATCCTCTGATTCACTTTTTATCGTTGCTAGTCGTACTTCTATCGTATTTCTGTTTCACATACACAATTTCCTCAATATACACCGTCTCTGTTAATGGATATTCATCGGACGATAACTATGTAGAGAAAAAGCTGAACAACCTATCAGATAGTATGTTTCTTTGGTATTAGTTAGCTGAAAAAAAATATTAGTTGAAAGAGATGGTGATCAGCTCGAACATGAAGAAGTTGATTTGATGGGGTAGTAAAAACGAAATGGTTTGAAAATAAACCAGTGGGACAAAAAAAGATTGACCTCAACCTGAGGCTGTTGTGTAACGAAAACATAGAACGTTTGTTTGAAGATGGTGGAAGAGACTATGACTAGAAGACAGCAAGAGCCTTACAAAGAAGAGAAGCCGCCTTAACCAGTACTTGTACTTCCCTACATCAGAGGATTGTCGGAAATGATAAGAACTGGATCCAAGTATAACATTAGAACCTGTTTCAGATCTGGGAATACTATCCGTAGTAGCCTCACGAAAACCAGGCCACCAAACGCGGAATGCAATTCCAACAATTGTATTTACCGGATACCTTGCGAGTGCGGAGAATCATACATCGGTGAAACTAAGAAGCCATTGAGAGTTTGCATTGCCGAGCACAAGAAACACCCACAGCTAGAAGAAACCAGCAAATCAGAAATAGCAGCTCATGTTTGGACTCATCAACTTAACATCAAGTGGTCTCAAGCTGAAATCATCCACAAGGAGGAACACTGGTTTAGGAGAAAATTCAAAGAAGCCGTATATATGTTTTCCAACAATGCTTTTAGCCAAGCGAACGTATCTGATACACAACATATGGAAATCTATAATCAAGCGGAACACAATCAACTCCCACCAAACGGTCAGCTCTCGCTAAAACCGATGAAGCAGGGCGAGGGAATATGGGATAGGTGAAAGCACTCGAATGATCTATAAATAGTCAGATCTCGGAGGAGTAAGTTCAGTCATCACCCGAAAACGATTGTGAATACTAACAATCGAAACGTGCAGTAACTTGACTTGGAATCTTTTAATTTTCATTTCTTGTTAATCATCTTGTTGCTCATCAACAGATGAGCTTGATTTGTATTAAGCATATCTGGGTCTTATCTTCGCTCTAGAAAATGGACTCTCTGGATGACCGAACAGGCAATGGATATAGCACTGGTCAATAACTGGTTGGATAAGAAAACCGAAGCTTAAAGCCTAAGAATACCTAATCTGCATATTCCCGATTTCAAAAGGAAATGTTGCAGAATATTTGATACAGCATAGATCCCTCTAAATGATGTTGTTCCTCATTGAAAAAACAATCTAGCGTTAAATTTGGTAGAATTTGACATGAATACCTTTGATAGAATTAAATATAATGAAGGCGTTATGTGTTGAAGGTGTAACAACTACTCTATGTAAGTTTGTTCTTGTAGGAAGACTCACAATAACTCAAAAGGCAAAGGAGTCCTATAAGAATTCTACGTTTTGATAATTAACTATATCAATTTGGAAATTTCATTCCATACTACCGTAATTTCGAAAATAACATAAAAAATCAAAAACCAATGAATTGAAGGACTCAACTTTATTTCACACCTTCCATTCCACTTCAAAATATACTTTCAGTCATCACTCTAAGAAATATCAAAAACTCGCAGACCTACAACAGACATAAGTTGTACCTTTGCAACTAAATAACCATCGCGTAGGTAAACAAACATCTATAACGACTGGGATAAACAAATGATAACAAAAAGTGGGCATGAACTACGTCCGAGTAATTGCCAATAGGACGTTGTTTACTCATCCAAGATAAGAGGAATTGATGCGATTGGTGTGAATATTTCACTTCAATAACTCTTCATCAATGAACATCCAGCCGACAAGATTTACATAATAGGTATTCATTAACTACCTGCTGGCTATCGCACCTAAGAACATCATATCACAACAAGTTTTGTGAATTTTCAATACTAATCATATTTACAAATGCATCCAACTGTTGTGAAGTGACTAATAGTACCTTTATTACAATTAGATGAAATAATGACCACGATTTATAGCCTAGAAGACATAAATAATTCAAAACAGATGATTTATCAGGTCTCCCTCGCTAGAATTATTTTGACATTTTGGTTAATGACCTCCCATAGGCTAGTGTAATTATTCCGTAAACAATTATAATTTATTACACCTAATATTTCAGACTGAAATGTGGTGTATTAATGGTCAGTTTTTAAACATTGGAGGTAAGTATGTAGGTTGATATAGAATAGGAGACTGTCCTTCCAAAAAGTGTACAAGGTTCACTGCGAGAAAGTTATTATTTTTTCTCCAAAATCGTTGTACACATATGGCAACTTTCAGTATAAATATGCTCTGATATTGATACTCCCGGACAAAATAGAATGGAAAAACTAAAGAACCTCTTTTAAGAAAATCGGATTTTTACTATTCAAATCCATACGGTATTCGCGATGGTCGAGACAACAATATCAACGTTAAAGAGAAATAAAAACTTCACCTTTTCACCTTTAAAAGTTTACAAAAGAGCGACACGTGTTTCGCTATACAGGTTTTCTCAAGCAGGGTCCTACTACCAACAGTCTTTGTTTAAGGACAAAACACAAGCACTACAAGAAACTCCTTAAGGCGCTCTCAGAGTGGTGCCTATGCGAAAGTGACGACTCACATTGGATTTGAATCGCTGGAGATTTAATTAAATCCATTTGAAAAAACTTTCCCAGGAAGTTTATTTCACATAAACGCAGTCCTTCCGATGAAAAAGTTTTTGAACAGTGAAGTTCAGGTGTACTGAGTTGAACCTCAAAATATTGTGCAGCAACAGTCCGTCGCGTATTTCTGATATGTTCCGCTCTTGGAGGAATCAAATGTACCAAGTCACTTAAACACCTCCCATGAAAGTATTTATAGAAGAGAGACAAATCTCCAACCTTTCTACGATGTTCCAGGCTATCAAGGTTGCACGTGATGTTCGTGTCTCCAGTCAGACGAATGGCTCTTTTCTGTATGTTTGGGAGAGGAGCTCCATACATGAGAACAATGCTCCAAATAAGGTCTCATCTGAGCTGGTTGTATTCAGTTTTTGGGTACGGAACAAAGCAGCCTTTGCAATTCCAGCGATATGATTATGCCAAGACATATTGATCTCCATTTTAACCCCCAACAAACTCGTCTAAGCAGAAAGCGGAATTGTCTAACCTAACATCATTATACCCGGTTCAGAGACATTTATTTTCTTGTAGAAAACCGATTCCTGTGTTTTTGTGGCATTGAATTGAACCTGGTTACTTTTGCCCCAATTCAAAATCACTTCTAGATCCTCATTAAGATATGCAACCTTTTGCTGCCGGTGAAGATGTGCCTCCGTAGCCAATGTCCTGGATTCTTGGTTTTTTCCAATAGGTCGTTGATATACAATGAAAAGAGGAATGGAGACAACATGGCCACTTGCAGGGAACGTTCTTTCAAGAAGCTGATGAGCCATACACAAAAATGATCCGACAAGCCATAGCATCGAAGTCTGGTCAGCAAACCCTTATACCACACACAGGCAAGGTCCTTAGAAATATTAAGCGCAACAGCTCTTAATTCTCTATGTTTCCCCATTGCGTTATTCCAAATATGGGTGACATACTATATAAGGTCATCTGTTGATCTTTGTTTTCGAAAGCCATACTGATGATCGCTCAAGATCTTGAAGCCTTCCAAATATTTCAGGATATGGTGCTATACAAGCAAATAGAATGGTAATGCCTTTACCAACATACTCAGTAGCAATTTTCGAATGGATTTCTACATCACAAAACTTGATATAAATTTCAATTCGGTACAGCGACTTCGAAACTAACGTCTCATATCCTGGCACTTCTGACCCCAGTCAGTGCTGAAACGAATGACCGGATGACCTGAGTAAATTTATAAAAACAACCTAGGTATGATTCCATATAGTATTCAGACTGTAATATCTGATCAGCGAAAGTTCTACCAGTGAGAAAGTTATCGAAGTGCTTGAAAACATGGTAGTCGGTTGACGAGAGGTCTGGGAAGTGTGGTGGGTGGATCAGAACTTCAACGCTCAACTCGTTCTATTTTCGGACAGTGATGTGTGAAACGTGAGGGCGGGCGCTGTCGTGGAGCAGGATTGGACCTCTTCTGTTGACCAGTAACGGCTGTTGCTGACACAATTTTTGGTACATTTCGTCGATGCCCTCATAATAGGACTCTGCCGTGATAGTTTGGTTCGTTTGCAGAAAGTTATAGTAAATCACACCAGCTGCTGACCACTATACCGTAACCATGGTCTTTTTGGTGGGTTTTTTCCCGTTGAAAATTCACTGAATGGCTTATAGATGTCCAACCAATGACCTGAACGTCTCCTGCTGTCATATAGATCCCACTTTCCATCACGCGTGACAATCCGATCCAAAAAAGCATCTTTTTGGTGACGCAAAAGCAAAGAACACACTTCGAAACGTGACAAGCTTTTTGACCTTTCTAATACGTTCTAGACCATCAAAACCGCTTGGGAGCCGCCCAGTTCTTCCGCCATCTCACGCACCTTTTTGTAATGGGTCAGTCTCCACCACGGATGTGAAGTTATCCACATCCACAAAGTACACTGAGAAAAAATATGGCATAATTATTTTTTTCATTTACCTACTCTGCACACCTACCATTTTTTACAATGATACGCTCATTTACTGATATAGTGAAAAAAAAAGAACCGTCCTAGTTTATTAAACTGTCTGAAGGGGTGAAAATAGGGTGGAAATATTTTTAAAAATCGGTACAAGAAAAATCGAATTTGTACACTTACAAAATTGAGATATATTATCCATTACGATTTATTCGACAAAAAAAACTTCACGTCATAGTTTCTCAAGCCGTCTGAGGGGTGAACATGGGGTGAAAATATCTAAAAATATCTTAACATGAAAAATCGACTTCGTACACCTATAAAATTGAGATATTGTATTCCTGATGATCTATTCGACAAAAAAAAACTTTACGTTATAGTTTTCCAGGCCGTCTGAGGGTGTGAAAATAGGGTAGAAACTTGAAAAAAGTATGTATTTAAAAATTGAGTTTGTACACCTACAAGATTGAGATATGTTATTCCTGATACCGTATTCGACGAGAAAAACTTCACAACATAGTTTTACAGGCCGTATGACGGGGGTGAAAATGGGTTGGAAAGTTTAAAAAAATCGAAAATTGAATGGGTACACCTATAAAAATGATATATATTATTCCTAATGATCTATTCGACAAAAAAAACATTAAGTTATAGTTTTCCAGGCTGTCTGAGGGTATGAAAATAGGGTGGAAACTTGAAAAATCATGTATTCAAAAATTGAGTTTGTACACCTACAAGATTAAGAGATGTTATTCCCGACACCTGATTTGACGAGAAAAACTTCATGCCATAGTTTTCCAGGCCGTCTGACGGAATGAGTTTATGTAAAAAAAAATTAAAAATCTACCTATCTGGCGTGTTCGAAATACTAGTGAAATATATTAAACATATTGATAACTCAATCTACCGGGACACTGAATTTATTTCTTATTATGTTCTTCCGTTTTCATTATATAGAATTTTTTATAGCATCATACCTTCCACAACGAACCGATTTGTGTGATGTAGGCCTGTTTAATTCAAATATACCATTGTGGCAACGCTGAGAGTTCCCTGTTTCTTCTTTTGCAAGATCACGCAATTTATTTTAATATGTTAAATCAGTCAGAGTGAATTATTTCAAATGAGTATGAATGAATTCCATGACGTGAAGTTTTTCCGTCGAATAGATCATCATGAATAACATATCTCAAACTTGTAGGTGTACACATTCTATTTTCGAAGATACGATTTTTTCAATTTTCCACCCCATTTTCAACCCCTCAAACGGCCTGAAAAACTAAAACGTGAAATTTTTCATGTCGAATAGATCAACAGGAATACCATATCTCAATTTTGTAGGTGTACAAAGTCGATTTTCCATGTTAAGGAATTTTTTGATATTTTCACCTCATGGTCAACCCCTCAAACGACCTGGAAAACTATGACGTGCATTTTTTTATGTCGAATAGATTATCACGGATAATTTATCTCAACTTTCCACCCCATTTTCACCCCCTCGGACAGCCTGGAAAACTATAACGTAAAGTTTTTCTTGTCGAATAGATCATCAGGAATAACATATCTCGAAACAAAGTCGATTTTTCATGTTAAGAAATTTTTTGATATTTTCACTCCATGTTCACCCCTACAGACGGCCTGGAAAACTATGACGTGCATATTTATATGTCGAATAGATCATTATGGATAACTTATCTCAAACTTGTATGTGTACACATTTAATTTTCTAAGATACGATTATTTCAACTTCCTATCCCATTTTCACCCACTCAGGCAGCCAGGAAAACTATGACGTGAAGGTTTTCTGTCGAATAGATCGTCAGGAATAACATGTCTCAATTTTGTAGGTGTACAAAGTCGATTTTTCATGTTGAAATTTTTTAAAATATTTCCACCCTATTTTCACCCCTTCAGACAATTTAATAAACTAGGACAGTTCTTTTTTTTTTTACTAATTCAGTCAATAAACATATCATATTGAAAAATGGTAAGTGTGCAGAGTCCGTAAATGAAAAAATAATAATTCTATATTTTTTTCTCAGTGTACTTTATAGATGTGGATAACTTCAAATCCGTGTCTCCACCGAGGTCCTCAAATCCACGTTCTGGATTACTTTAATTCGACCACTTCGGGGCTGATCTTTGAGACTAAACCAACGTCGTTCATCAACACTATCATTGCAAAATCGTTCATGTATTTTTTTACTCCGATGTCTCTATTATACAAATCATGAAAACAATGTATTAAGGTTTTGGATTGAACTTCATCATGGCTACCACATGTACACATATCATTTTTGTTCGACGTTTCGTTTAATCAGGGCCCCCCTCATCAGTTTTTTTCATATACGGACCTGTTTTTTTTACAAATGATGGTGCCTCTTTCCATCCTGCGTACCGCTTATAACTTTTTCTCAGCATTTCACTCCAAAAAATATTATCATAACTGAGTTGATTCGTATCTGGAAATTGGTATGAAGCGAAGTACTTCAATGGTTATTAAGAAGTGAGAAGCCTACAATAAATATTAAATAATCAAGTGTGCTTGCAAAAATTTCAAGAGTTCATTATTCGACTCTAAAATTTCTAGAAAGTTGTAACTCTTTAATTAGACAACATGCTATCATCACGTGAATCAAGTTACCCTTTTCTTTCATATTTCGAAATATTGGAAATCGATACTGAAGCCATAATATCGTAATATTACTTATCTGAATGAGAAAACACCACACGAAAAAATAATTTATATTTCTCAAAGTAATTTCTTATGCTTCAAACAAAATCATCAGATTTTGTTTAAAAAAATATAGGTCCGTATTTGAGATAATTGATGAGGGAGGCCCTAATTCAACGGAATTTCGCATGAAGATAAAAATTATTGCATATTGTAGCTTTTATGAAGTTCAATAAAAAACATGTTCACATTTTTTTCATATTTTGTATAACAAAGATACCAAAGCAGAAAAAAGTCGACGATTTTATTTTCATAGAAATGTAGTATTTTACGGGTGGCATCGATGTTTTGGTGTTCCATAAAAATAAACATATGAAAAAACTTCAAAGCTTTATGTAAAACTTCACAATGGCATATTATGTTCTTCGCGCAAATGAAAATTTAACTGGTGACGTCAGACAAACATCGTTTGCTTCCCGGGCACAAATAATCGTCGGTACCGGCCCTGTACGCCCTTTAATTTTTAAAAGGCGTTCCTACTCTCACTGGAGGGTCGGTATTTCACGGTGTGGACTACTGAAATATAATATTTCCGGAATTTCAGAAGTTTCAATGTTTGTTCCTCTGAATAATATTGACTTGATACATCAGCATTCATTGGAGAATGTACTTATATATAGAAGTTTCTCAAATATTTATTAAGGGTTTTAATCTACTTATAGACTACCCGAGGAAATCATTGAAAATATTCAGTTTTTGAATGCGTAGAATATAGAATCTAATCTGGATTTCTAAAGTATTTGTATTGAGCGGTAGATTCTGAATATTCCTTGATTTTAGTGTAAAATATTCTGAAAACTTTTCGTCTCAAAGATTTGATCAAACCTCTGAATCGTGTTTGAATCGATACTATTCTGTTAAAAACCAAATTCGCCCTCGAATTATTTGCCTTAGTGCGGACAATTCTAAAATTAACCCTTTCGGCAGCTCTAAACATGCAACCAATATACATCAAAGGTATTCGCCAGAAACTAATAAAATGTTGGGAATGCCATGCATGTACCAAATGGAGCATGTGCGTAAGGTATTATTTGTGTATTTCTGTGCAAAAGTTGAGGGGAAGGGCCACGCATTATATGTCTAAAATCAATAATATTACTACAGCGCTGCCTTGATTCTAACCCACAATTTTGACATTTGACAATAAAATGTGGGTAAAATACATCAAAAAATGGCAAACCAACAACTTTTCATTCATTACTTTGCGAAAATTAGAAACACTCACTAATTTATTGAGACGAAATCGGCTAGAAAATACGACTGAAGAATCCAATCGCTGATCCCTTGCCACAATTTTCCTTCACCTACACATCAATATCACTGCAAAATGCACAGGTTTTCACTTTAAAAACCTCACACTAAAATAATGTAACTACAGCATCTCTACTAAACAAACCCCGCATCTGCCGCATCAATACTGGTCTGTCTGTGAACGATTTCAACGCGCATATGGGGTTATGGAGATTCCACGACGCCCGACGTGTGGCGTTTAAAGCCGAAGAGCGGTAAAAATGGCCGACGAAATTCCACCCTCACCTAGACTGTTATGTAATTGTCCAAGACCGCAAGGAGTTTGCGACAGAGTGCCGCAGGCAGCTGAGATTTTTTTATCAATTACCCATCACCATGCTAATTTCAACAGAGACGAATCTTTCGCGATATAGAGACGAGCAGGGAGCTTAAGTGACGGCCAATTTGAATGTGGGGTGAGAGAAGCAATGATGCAAAGCAGAATACTGCGTGTCGACCCGTTATCTGTTATGCATCACTTTCTGATTGGACTCGTGTGCTAAACTTTCTATACCGGGTGTCCCCAGAACACCATGCACCGATGAATGAACAACCAAGTAGTGAAACCATCACATACCGCTTGTGTGTTAAATAGTTATTTTTGTATAACTGTCATTAAAAGTGACTTTATATCAAATACAATAATTATTAAATGTGCATTGCATGAATGATATGTTCTTTAAACTATTCGGTACAACAGTCGAATGTTCTTGTCGCAAATCGGGTGTGGGTGTTATTTCAGCACTACCAAACGTTCTAAGCACTTTATTAGCTATTTCTGTCCTGTGTGCTACCAATTCATCAGCATACCCTTCAGCGACCGTTGATGACTTCCAACCGCCATGTTTCTTTAGTGTCATCAAGTC
>WOGP01000381.1:0-25535 GCA_015342065.1 Leptinotarsa undecemlineata | reverse complement strand
GTTTGCTACCAATTTAGACGTTGCTCGGTAGGAGCCAAGAGCTTCCAACGCCGCTTGACTGTACGAGAATATTTTTATTGACTTGTGAGTGAGGTTGGATTTATCCAATCTCTCCGCACACAATTCAATGGCGTAAATTTCCGCTTGAAATAAATGAGCATTTTGTATTGTTATGTCATTCCGTGTAATTATTTCAAGTTTTTTGGGGCGTACGATTATCTGAATATCTACCGTTTATAATAATTTCAAAAGTTGTAGTTTCAGAAAATATTGTACAAATGCAATAATTACGAATGAGGGGTTATTCTTTGCCTGCCTGGAAAAATATCTGCATGGATCCATTTGCAATTTTCAATCCATTCTTCATATATGTTCATAACTGATGGCTGAACCTCACCACTCTGGTAACTTTCTATTAGAAATAACATCTTCCTTGCTTTCACTGTGAAATACGAATTTATGTTCACGGAATCTCCTTCGTATGCACTATATATTCCCCATGCAAATTCCCAATCTGCACATTTTCCTTCAAAAAATGTTTACCCGTGAGGAACTTAACGTAAAGTATCACCAAAGTGAATTGAAGCATCTCGTAGCTCTAATTCATTTTTCATTACAGCAAACTTTTGCAAAAACCCATACAAATCGTCCGACTTGTGTAAGTCTTCCTAGAATTTGAAAAGGAAAATTAAAAGTTGTTGAATGTGAAAACCCTTTTACAGTGAGCAAACTCGGCAATTAGTGTCTGGAAGTTCCTTAAAATAGAAATACTTCGGAACAAAGAAAATAACAGAAATGTCACAGCTACAATGGCACTCCCAACTTCGCGACTTGAGACGGAATTCAACAGAAATCCATTAATGACACAAATAAGTGTCGTCTCAGGAAAATGGAGCAACAAATTACAGTCACTCATTGGCGTAACTGGAGATCATAAATCAAAATTATTTCATTTTCGATGAACTGATGAACTGCCAGCCATAATATAGAACATACCTGGGGGAGTTTTCGGAAAATGCTCTCATTTTCCATATGGCTAAATGGGCCATACGACGAGAATTATTCCATTACACTGTTTTGGCCTGTTTTTGTGAAAGCCGCAGAGATGAGCAGAAAGCGATTTACCACTCTCAAGTTTAACAGTTGGCTGAAGAATTCGTAAGTTAACAAGGAAAAAATGTTTGATAGATGTAGCCGTTACTACGTGGTAGGAGATCATAATGAAAAGAGAAATGAAAGTTTCTATGTTTTATACCACTTTTATTTGTAACTAACGTTACTGCAGTTTCTTCCAATATGGACATTTTCAAACTTACCCAATAAAAGTTTATTGTGTAAGTTTGAAAATGTCCATATAGAACTGAACTGCAGTAACGTTAATTACTAAGCTTCGGAATATCTTCGAAATAATTCGAAATTACTGTAGCAACCGGTTTGATTGGAACTGATTCGCCGAATGCCTCGATCAGGAAGAAGAAGAGTGGATGAGTCGGATACCAGCAACACATTCAAAAAATGTTTCTATTGCAATAAATTGAAATAACGGTTTAGGCTGCTCATATGCCTCGATAAGGGACGAAAGTACGTTGTACCCATTGCAGTACCAAAGCAGTCCCAATTCGCACAAGATGTACCTGTACTACATGTGATGTGATCTTATGTCTATGTGAGAAGATCAACTCTTTCATTTCATTTCATGATAAAAGAATGGTTTTGGTCCCTAGTGATCCCTCAAGGGATTACCATTTTTTCGAAAAAGTAAATCGAATGGAATGAAAACAATATGAATTTTGTTCAATTTTCACCCTAATTAGGGTGGTTTACCGCATCTTGGGCCATTGAGCTTAGGACTCGACTCTCAAATAAAGGAAGGTGACAAAATAAAGTATTTAGGAATTATTGTCGATCGATATATGAAGTGGAATATGCAAACAAAACAAATATCAGGAAAAGTAAGAGGTTTTTTAACTAAATTAAAATATTTGAAGGATTTCTGGAACATTGATAGAGTCCTCACTATCATATGGGAATTTGGGCTGGGGCGGGGTCAATGATTGCTTCTTGAACCAAGTACAGGTTTTGCAGAGGTGGGTTATGAAAATCATATATGGCAAAAAGCTGACATATTCTTCTGACGCATCTATAATGAATTTCAGTGTAGAGATGTGAGACAAATATTTGTTGATGAAATTTTACTTAATGTTAAAGCTAATAAAATTCAACCCACCCCTCATGAACATTCTTACAATACCAGAAGAGCTGATGCAATTTTCTTTCCCAGAAGTGAAATGTATAGGTCAACGAAGTGCAAATTACATTGCTCCAAGAATATATAGTTTGTTACCAAATTAACTAAAGAATATATCTGTTGATAAGTTATTCAAAAAGAAAATAAAAAAGTGGATTGTCAGTAATAGACCCATAATCAATACAATTTTCAAGCAAAAACTATAGAAAAAAACTGAATTACACCTATTACAACTGATTACAAGTATCTGTGTCTATATGTCGTGTTATCCCCGAAAATGTAAAATTAACCGAATTGTGACTTAAGTATAATTGATTTGAGAAAAAGCCTTAAAATTAGAATGTGATTAATAGTATCGTAGTTGTTTTGTTACAAAGATAGGTAGGTGGTGGATATTAATTGTTTGTATCGATTATGTCAATTGTACTCTTATAGTAAGTAAACTTATTTTGTTACTGCTTTTGTTAACTTATATTATAGTGTTTTGTTACACATATACAAGTAGCTTTTGCAGCTACTTCTGTGTTTTTTCCGTGTTTATTCACCACTTATCCTAATTTCATGAGTTACTGTATTTTTTAAATGAACTTCTTTATGTAATTATTTGTTGTTTACTGTGAATGAACCTTATTATTATTATATCATTATTCCAAAAAAAGTCATTCACAAGGGATCAACTACATTATGTTAATATTTGTAGCAAGTCAGTGGTACACAAAACTATTGTGAATGTACCAGTCTGTGAGCATCGCATTTTCAAAGAGTTAAAGTCATTTCAGAGAACTTAGATTATAAAAAAGGAAAGAAGAAAAAAAATCACATCAAAGGTGCTGATTCGTTTCCTCCTGTTCATAAAAGAGGACATATCCCTCATCGCTCACAAGAAATTTGGGCAAAATTGAGAACACGTGTGAATCGTTGTATTCATGCCACGTGTCACTATATGGGTGTCTGAAATTTGCTGTGTAATGCCCGTTGTAAGTAGTCCCACTGTGATTTGAAAGTGCATATAGATTATAACGACAAGGAGCCACATTGTCTGCTGCATAATTGCTCATATCTAAGTCATCTGAAGGAAAGTCACTGGAAACATTCAATTTGCCTCTGAATATATCCGTTGAAGAGAATATTTTCAAATGAATTACTAAAATAAGGGGAAACTTAATTCGGAACTTGTTAAAACTCTAAATCTCAGTATCAATAGAAACCGGGACTTCTTGAGATTAAATCTAGGCCTTCTAAAACAGTTTCTAGTTCTAGCATTGTGGTTCTGCATTTCTGCTTCATAACAAAAGTACTTTTATGTTTTTAACGGAACGTTTCCATTTTCATGTCGAGCCAATATCAAAATTCACTACTACTTTTGAAAATACTCTTCTTTATTTTCTAGGAAAAGTACGACAACAATTGGTGGATCGGCCGTTTGGTAAAGGAAGGTTGCGACATAGGCTTCATCCCCTCTCCAGTGAAATTGGAAAATCTAAGATTGCAGCAAGTCCAGACCAGAACAACCAAACTTTATTCAAGTAAAACAAGTTCGAGCTCTAATATAGGGGCCGCTGGTAACGATGTTTCCAGAGGTAGCACTCCTCCCACGCCTGGTATGTCCCATCCAAATCACTTCTCAGGTCACAAACCAAAGTTATGTTGATGCTATTTTTGATCATATATGTCTTATCAGTTTTTGTCATATCAATGGCGACAAATGACGTGAAAGTGAAATAAATGCGATAAAATCTCAACGCGATATTTGTGACGAATTGACAATATCTTTCAACAATTGAGTGATATCTAAATTGAAAGAGGAATATTTTTAGGAGTGATTAATTTTTGAAAAATCAATTTCAAAAAAATAACTTTTTAGAAAGATGTTTAAATCATGCGAATAAGTGGCTTTCTGACACAAACTAGAAGAAAAAGCTATGTCGAAACAGCTACTTTCATATAAAAATTTAAATACACAAAACTATTTTCTATTTTCTAAACAAATACTCTTTCATATGAAAACTGATTTTTTCTGTAAAAGTCAACACCTGCCTTCTCAAATCAAAAGTATCAATATTTCAACCATTGAACCCATCTTCTCTGCGAATAGCTGAAAAAGTAGTTATTTTATCAAAAAAAGTCGTCTATAATGAAAATGTAGCTTATAAAAATACAAAGAATTATAAATTAATGGTGTATGTAGACCCAATACAAATGGAATGATAGCATGTTGATAGTTACTTCCTATCCGTCAAAGGCCAAAATTGAATTTTTCAACGTGAAGTACCAATAAAACAGTACATGTTTTAAGGAAGACTCATGAATCTTATTTCCAAAGTGATTAAAAATGTGTTATTGTTTGAATTGAAGGGATTATATTTTTAGGAGTGATTAATTTTTAGGAAAGTAAGTTTTTGGTTTTCTACTTCTTCATCTTGATACAAAAAAAGGATGAGGGAATCTTCCAAAGTAACGAAGGAAGTAATCAATTTGAAAATATTCATGGATGTGAAGATCATGCAAAGAAGTAACTTTCAGACACGAACTGAAAGAAAGTCCTCCTGAAATAGCTACTTTCATATAAACATTGAATTAAACGAAAGAAAAAAATTATTTCGAAAAAAATTGTTTCGAAAAAAATACTTCTATATGAACACTGAATTATACAGAAGATACTTTTCTCTACTCAGTTTGTATTCCAAACATTCGTTGTGAAATAAAAATCAGATATCATTCACATGAGTTCTACTTTAAATGAATGGTAACAAATTGCACTTACATGGAAAACTGTCATCCTTTATTTTTTGTATCAAGATGGAGAAGTAGAAAGCCGAAAACTTTCTTTCCCAAAAATTATTCACTCTTAAAAATATAACCCTTCAATCCAAATAAGTTTCCTCTTGACTGGGATTAAATCAAATACGTGAATGAATGTCATTACGATGTCATCAATGACATAAGCAGATCAAGCTTATTCGGTGCTATTAAAAATCGTAATTCATGAATGAATTGTGTGTATTCTCTATAATGTTTATTCAATTTGGTACTGAAGAGCCTTAGGGCAAGTGTCTCACGGCGAAACATCGATGGATACCAGTGAGGATGTGTTCCATGAAAGTGCAATTTGTTACCATTCATTTAAAGTAGAAATCATGAGAATGATATCTGATTTTTATTTCACAACGAATGTTTGGAATACAAACTGAGTAGCAAAAAGTATCTTCTGTATAATTCAGTGTTCATATAGAAGTATTTTTTTCAAAACAATTTTTTTCTTTCGTGTAATTTAATGTTTATATGAAAGTAGCTGTTTCAGGAGAACTTTCTTTCAGTGTGTGTCTGAAAGTTACTTCTCTGCATGATCTACACATCCATGAATAGAGTTACTTATTTTCAAATTGATTACTTTCTTCCTTTCTTTGAAAGATTTTTGTATCAAGATGGATTGGTAGAAAGCCAAAAACTTTCCTTCCCAAAAAGTGTTATTGTCGTTTTTCATAAAACTTCCTAGCATCAAAATTAGGTGAGCTATGATGAAAATAATGATTGTTCATATTTTTTCAGCTACAAAAATGTGAAAATCATCCCTCAATTACAACTACACTTGAAAATAATCGTTACTATTCGGATAGGGTTTTCCAACAGAGACTTCCGAACTTTGACAATTGATAACTGCCATCTTGTTGAAGCTACATCCGCCAAATTACTTGTCATTTATTCAGCCTGTTTTGCCAAATCACCATGTGTTTTGTTCAGGCAACATATCGCGCGCTTCGCCCATTTTATGGTCGCTATAATCGTTCAAACAAAAACATCGTTGCTGCCTGTGAGAGTGTGCAGGTGAATTCGAAGCAGTCGATTTCGCGTCGCTAACAAGAGCTCGGCCTCGAGTAGACCATAACTTGGCGAATTTTGCATCGTGATTTGGGCCTGCACCCGAACAAAATTCAACTGACCTATGAACTGAAGGTAAACTACCATATTGAACGATGTGTGGTCACTTAATGGGCTCTGGAGCAGTTACTATTACTATGGATAAGTTACTATTTCATTAATGTAGGGTCTTCCAAAAGGGACTCTATAGTCTCTTCGAAAGCTACGAAGCATATTGAACCTGTTGAAATACAGTGTGGTCCACTAAGTCTGCAACAAATGGGAAACTTTTTTATTATCAATTTCCACACCAAACGTTTGGTTTCTGATAGTATTGATTTTTGTTGTCAATAATAAAATTTGGGTTGACATCTGACCACCATCTGCAATTTTGTGATGATAGAACCCCATTTGTTGTAAAAGTAGATTCATCTCCAAACAGAATACATCGATGAAAATCTTGTTGTTCTTCTATTTTCCTCTGAATCCACATGGAAAAATCATATCTCAAATCATAGTCTCTATTTTGAAATATACAAATGAATGTAGGTTTGTAAGCATGGTACTTATGTTTCTTAAGAATACGCTTCACAGGGTTTTTTTATACCCGTATAATCACTAATTTCTTGGGTGGGCCTTCTAGGATTTTCTACTACTGCTTGAAGTACGTCAGCCTGGTTATCTTCTATGCAGATTTCGTACGCTCCGTATTATGTTTATAATTTAGTGAGCCACTTTGTTTGAAATTCTTTAAAATTCTATTTACACTTGAATAGCAAATTTGTTTGTCTGGATGTCGCTCGTTGAAAATATTTGCAGCTTCACGCATTGTTTTATAACCATAACCACAGATTAAAACTAATTCTGCCTTTTCAGTTATCGTTAATAATACTGGGTGAGGCATTTTTAATTAAGGACAAATATGAAAAGGTTTTACAGGCAAGTTTTGAGAATATCAAACTACAGTATTGTTTTTGGGCGTATGTGTTTTTTTTTCATTGCTATCCGCGATAGATTTTAGATTGTTTTTCAATATCTGTTCTAGTTGAGGAATCGTTGTCAGAATAAAAGAAATTTTATACTTTTATTGACAGTTTATTCATATGAACATTTAGTTAGTAAAGTATTTGCCTCGTTAAAACGAGTATTTGTTTTATTCTAGAGTTCTGTTAAATATCGTTGCAACAAACATGAAGTTGACGGTCACCTAAAAAATACAAATCCAAGTAAATTTTACAAATACACTTTAATTTAATAAAAACTACTCCAAACTGATTTGATTTTGGCTACTTCAAATACATATTAAATCAAAATAGTAAAAATACGCATCATACGGGGGTAATTCAAAATTTAAAAAAAAATCGAATAGCAGGCCATTACTTCGTATCAGAACATAACTTTTAATTCTAAGCAACTTTTCAACATATTTCTATATTTCAATATTTCAATATATTTCTCTAGCGAACTTTATATTTTTTGGCCTATCCTGTATGGTGTTCGTCATAAATCCATTTCAGATACACTAGGTATAGTTTTGGAACATGCACCAACTTTTTCCAGGAATGAAATTTTCTGAGATATCGATAATAAAAAAGTTTCCCATTTGTTGCAGACTTAGTGGACCACACTGTATAGTTCCTTGCATCTATCATTGGACAAAACTTGATCGAATTGATAACAACTTCAGGGTTTCCACGCAAAACAAAAGTTATGCGATGACATACCAGGCTTTATTGAGAGAAAGTAAAATAATAACTCACCTATAGCTCCTATCCTAAGGAAAAAGCTCCCGTGACTGTGGTCATTCTGGGTAGTCTTGCGCTTGCACTTGACTCTGGAGACGGTGCCGGCTTCAACATCTCCGCTGGCATTGTTGGCACCAGAAACCGCGTGAGGAGGAACCGCCTGAGGCTGAAGAACAGGAACGGATGGGATTTGTTCCTGCGATATAACAGTAGCTGCTTGAGTTTGAGACATTTCTTGTACAGGCACCGGCACGGCAGCCAGGCCGGCATCAACCACCCCTTCAGAGTTGCGTCGGTAGGTGCTCTACCCCCATAAAGCATATAAAAAGTGAGAATGCGATTGAAGTAATCTAACGCGATTTGACAAATCAGGTACATAACAAAACAGCGATTTATGATAGGTTTCAGTAGCTGTATTTGAATGAGAAACTGAAAAATTGTCGCTGAATAAAATGAGAGTGCTGGTGAGTAAAAAAATCAAAAGTCGATGTGATGATCCATGGTTTACGAATATGTGTGAACTGAATGATGAAGTAATACTGATACTGAAACCTGTAATTGACTTATACAGCTGAATTAGTACTTTGAAGAGGAGTTCATTCTTGTCATTACCCAAATATTCTTAAGAATAAAATGTAACTAAGCTGATTGGTGATGATTTTTTAAATTTTATGATTCAAGAGCAATGTTTCATAATTTGTCTACCAATAAATAATCAAGATGCCGTACATCTTGAAAACTACTTGTGGTGGAGATGTCGAGACAGAAGGCCAAACCAAACATTTTAAAGGGAAAAGAAATAAAAACCAGTTTTTTTTGATAATCCAGAAGACCATGAAGATATGCATTTGGAATAAAATCATATCTGTCGAAGTGTAAACACATATTGCTCCACTGATTCTGAGTATAATTTCCTATTTCTTGATTAATTTCGTAACCTAAAGAAAGTTGTGCTTTCTGGCTCACTGAGAGTTTCCATTTCTGTGAGAGAATATCCGAATAAATTGATGTAACATGTGACGTATCAAAAAGGTTCGTAAACAAAATGCGGTTACTGCCAAGTCCTGCCCTGCTCTCCCCAATACATTCCCCACCATCTACCTGATTAGCATTTAGTGCGATTGGTGTTCAAACCACGATGAGCAACTATGACGAGTCGATATAGGGAAGTGCGTCCCATACAAACGTGGTTTGCCCACAGCGATACAAACTGATTGGGAAATCTTGGTTATGATCGGAGTTAGATTGTATTTAGATTATGTTAGTGTAGTAAGGGTGTTGCTTTATTTGCTTTGTTAGGATATAGTCGAAATTTATGTTGTTTGGGTTCAAGTGAGTTTTAGTATTCGTAAAGAAAACGCACCTCCATGAGTAGTACGAAAGAGATCCGTTGGTAACACTACTCAAAGTGTCACGAAATGGATTTGGAGAGTGGGAGGTTTCCGGTTGGGGAACAGTCTTTCGAGAGAGTTGGTGAGAGGAGGTTGAAGAAGATTCGTCAGAGTGAACGACTGAAGTCATTACGCAATATTTCATATCCAAAGATATCTGCAGGTTTCTAAAACCATCCTATGTTGGGAATTATTTGGATTTATTGCTGCGTTATAGTCTGAGTGAGGCGTTGTGGCATTATTGTTTTTTGTTATCAGATATATGTTTTGTTTTAAAAAGGGGCCGTCACCCCGAAACTATAGTTCATTTCTTTGAAGTTTCTTGTAGATTTTTTCACGTTTTTGAACCCAATTTCCTTATGTAACGTTCCATATATCCCGATTGCGGAATCAACCCGACCTTCTACCTGCTGCCCATGGCAAGGAACTTGCGAGGAGAAGATAGTCTAATTCAAGCGGTCATCGAACGCGTATCAATTAATAGTTTAACTTTGTCTTTCACAAATAAACTATTTTCGCATATTCCAAAGTAATTCTTACTGTTCAAAACTACCCACGCCCAAAGAGTAAATGTTATACTGGCGCCCAATGCGGGGCCTTTTGAACATATCACTTTGATTCGAGTGTTTTAATCGAAATAATTTTGGAAAACAGTGCTCTCTTTTTTTACAGGTGCTTCTCGTATAGGACGCTCGCAAACCTTTGTGGACCTTAAATAGTGAACGATACAAACGTTTTTTGTGTGCTACGTACTTCTAATTATTAAAACACATGGAAACTTAAAAAACCGTGGATAACCCAAAGACAATTCGTTCGTTGCGTTCGCGTGATATCGAATTAACGTTGCCTGTTTCGTCAGATTCGCGATCTTGTCAAATAAACAATACGAACTCTAGCAAGATGTCTGTAACTCTCACCGATGAACAGTTTCAACAGTTATTGAGTCGATTATCGATTGTGAATACGCAGACAGTGGCGTCAACCGGGAACTTTTCCAAGTGTTCATCCCGTTTCGATGGTTCGAAAGATAATGATGTGAATGCATTTCTGGACGCGATTGAAATTTTCAAAGACTGTTCGAGTATGTCAGGTGACAATGTTTTAAAAGGTTTACCAATGCTCTTAGACGGTTTTGCCGCGACTTGGTTTCATTGAGTACAATTCACAGTGACGAATTGGAAAGACGCTTTAGATCTTCTGAGGACAACTTTTGGACCGAAAATACTAAGTTTATCGCGAATTGTTCACTATTGAACAGAGCCTTGATGTTGAGACAGATATTTTTATTTGCAAGTGTATTTCGATTTTGGCACAGATACGGGCCGGAACATTTAATGAAAAGACTCAAATAGACATGGTATACGGTTTATTACATTAAAAAATTCTTGAAAAATTTCCTAGGGATTCAGTAACTTCTTTTACTGACCTTCTGACCTTCTTTCTAAAGCTCGACTTGCTGAGGATACTTTCGACATAGATAATAGTTCCGCGAGTTCGAATAGTAAAGACTCAGTTGCAAATGAACAATATAGCGAAATGAATCGTAAACTTAGACCGCGTTGTGCATTTTGTAAAAATATTGGACACACAAAAGATGACTGCAGAAAGTTGATAGGTAAACAACACAAACCGATGGAAAATAGAACAGTAGCGGAGAATTCACCTACCACCGCAAGAATACATTCAGCGACAGAACTTCAAAGAATACGGGTTTGATATGCTATGGCTCTAAGCGCCCAGGGTTCATTCGCTCTAACTGTCCTACTTGTCAAAATGCTGCTTCCTCTTCGGTTGAATGTTCAAGTGCTGAGATTTTCGTTGAAAATCTGAGTTGTACTGCTGAATTGGCACCACGCTCAAGGCCAGTGCTTTGTGTCAATATTCTAAGCTTCAATGGTGTTGGCATCATCGATACAGCTGCCAAGCAGAGTATCGCAGGACCTGCTCTTTATACAATTTTTAAAGAGACTAATCAGACATTCTCGAATAGGACTGTTGTTATGAAACTTGCTGATGGTAGTACCAGAACTGAACAGAATCTACTTGCTAAGGTGGATGTGTTTCTCCAGGGCGTATCATCTCAACAACCTTTGTAAGTATTCCGGATGCTAACAAGTGTACACTACTTGGAATCGATTTCATAATAGACTCTAAGATGCAGTTCAACATAGCTGACAAAACTTGAAATTTCGCTGATGATGAGGTGTACCACCCTTTGCAATTCGAACCAGAAACAACTACTAGAGAATTACAAATAACTAGTTTTGAGACTCTACGGCCTGATGAAGACCAGACGCTCAACGAGGAATAAAAACAACGATTGTTGAACTGTCTAGATGAAAATATTGATGTTTTTAAGAAACCGGGTGTCCCCACTTCATATGCGGAGCATCAATAAGAACTAAAAATTGAACTCGACAAGTTATTGGAGGAGAAAATTATTGAGGAAACCGAAAGCCCTCGGGCAGCTCCTGTAGTGCTTGTCCCAAAAAAAGGAGGCGGTCTTCGACTGTGTATCGACTACCAGAGGTTGAATGCCATTACTGTTCCTGATACTTACCCTCTTCCCCGCATGGATGATCTCTTGCATGCAGCAAAGCACACTCCATTTATGTCTACCATGGATTTACGCTCAGGATATCATCAGATTCAGGTGAAAGAACGTTTCAGTTCCTTCGAATGACTTTTGGTTTACGGAATGCTCCAGCTACTTTCCAATGACTAATAGACCAATTTCGAAGAGGACTCGGTGGCGTACTTGTTCTAGCCTACTTGGATGACCTCATTATCCTGTCGTCTACCTTTGATCAGCACCCCGAAGACTTGACCTCAGTATTTGCACGTTTGAGGCGATTTAGAATGAAAGCAAATAGAGAAAAGTGTGTTTTTCTCTGCGTCAGTATCAGATATTTAGGTCATCCGCAAACACCCACTAGCATTGATGTGGATCCAGAGAAACCTGCGGCGATTGCGAATCTATCACCTACACATTACTTGAAAGGAGTACAATCATTCCTGCAAGCCTGCTCCTGGTATCGCAGGTTTATAGAAAACTTGGCTGAGATATCTCGTCCCTTTAGTGAACTGACTAGGAAAATGTTACTTGGGCATAGACAGAAATACATCAAAAATCAATAGAAACTTTGAAAAGTTCTGTAACTACAGCTCCTGTATTACAGCAAGCAGATGACACGAAACCGTTCTTCATCAGAACCGATGCCAATTCGTACGCTTTAGGCGCGGTATTAGTTCAAAGAAAAGGAGCTGAAGAACACCCAGTAGAATATGCTAGTCGACTCTTGACAAAGGCGGAGCAAAATTATTCAACGACAGAGCGTGAGGCCCTTGTTGAAGTGTGGGCCTTGGATAAATTTAAAGGTTACATAGAAGGATCACATGTAATCTTATCCACAGACCATCAACCCCTTCGATGGTTATTTAATCTTAAATCTCCAACCGGACGATTAGCAAGATGGGCTTTGCAAATAAAAGGACATAATCTCCATATAAAATATATCTGTGGAAAGCAGAATGTCTTTGCCGATTTTCTTTCAAGACCCCCTTGCACTCATGATGTTACATCTAATTGTGATGTGTGTATGGTTTCCATTGAGATGCCGAGACGATCAGCTACTGACATTCGACAAGAACAACTCAAGGACCCAGATGTCGCAAAAATCATTAGGAGCTTCGAAGATCCCAATGATAACACTATTACCCAGTGGACTAATAGAGGTTATATAATGTTCAATGGAGCGCTGTATAGATACTCTTGGGATGATGAAGAAAATGAAGAAGTTCAGCTGGTGGTACCATCCCATGAGAGGAAAAGAATACTGCAGGAATATCATGATGATCCCACTGCTGCCCACTATGGCGTAGAGAGGACATATGCCAGAGTAGCAAAAATATTATTTTACCGGTGTGAAGAGGTATATTACTGATTATATCAAAAACTGTGCGGATTTCCAGAGATATAAAGCAACCAATCAGAAACCGCAGGCTGGCTAGCAACGCCTATTTATGTCCAGAGATTCGGAACCATAGCCATAGACCTCTTCGGACCCCTTCCAGAATCCGAAGATGGCAAGAGATGGATCTTCATAGTAGAAGGCACTTGTACTGAATGGGTTGAATTGTTCGCTCTCGAGACTTCCTTTGGAGGGCGATGCGCTGAAGTCCTTCTGAAAGAAATATACATGAGATATGGCCTTCCACGCAAACTTATCTCGGACAATGCAGTTCAGTTCATTTCCGAGGTGATGCAGCAAGTTTGTTTCCTATTGAATGTAAAACAGTCCCTCATTCCAGTATATCATCCTGAAGCCAATATGGTAGAACGAAAAAACAGAGACTTAAAACCAAGACTCGCAATGCTGGCGAAAAACGACCACAAGACATGGCCTCAAATGCTGCCAACTATACGGTTTGCCATGAATACCGCTAAAAATGAGAGTATCGACTATACTTCAGCTTATCTCACATTTGATCGGGATTTGAGAACACTTGATGAAGTTCAAAATGATGTTCGAGTAATCGTGAACTCTGGTAATTTCGTCCCACATATTACTCCATACTTACGACGAATGACCATTACTTGGCAAGACGCTAGAAGTAATCATGATGTACAACAAGATCGATACAAAAAGTATGCCAATAAAAGGCGAACAGCGACAACACCTTATATTGAAGGAGCTCAAGTGTGGGTAACACTCCATATCCAAAGTTCAAAACCAAAGAGAACAACCAAGAAGCTCAATCCACGTCGAGACAGACCTTATGGCATAACGAAAGTTATTTCACCCTTAAGCTACCAGGTTGCAGCCCCTGATTCCTTGGACACTTCTTTAGGGACCTATCAGATCAACGCATAGACACCATATCATGGACACTAAGAGCTAAGCCCGTCGTAGGACCACGTAAGAGGGGCAAACCTCGAGAGAATCTACCTTCCAAATATTTATCGTGTTCCTTTTCGAGTCGTAAACAGAATACGAGGGGGGACTAACGATCCAAATATCCTGAATGTGGAATCAACCCTACCTTCTATTAGCTGAAAGGGATGAGCGAGGAGGAGACAGTCTAATTCAGGCGGTCATCGAATGCGTATCAATAATTAGTTTAACTTTGTCTTTCACAAATGAACCATAAGTTTCAAACTGTTCATCAGTCAAGTAGAAATTAGAGTTTTTCATCGACTAGTGTACTGGTGATTTCAATTATGTGTGATTGTTTATCAACCATGTTAGTATCATGTAGTAGTATGATTGAATCATTTTATATTATATTCGACAATGGAAGTCCGAACTGATAAAATTGGACTCGATATCACTTTCCTATTGAAAGTTATCACCTGACAAAAATTTCTAAAGGCAGATAGTCAAAAACCATAATTTCCAAAAAAATGGTCTATGAAACAATTAGTCCAAAGAAACTTTAAATGATGAAGACCGCAGAATCAAAGATCGTATTATGGGAATATCACCCAATCGCAAATTCGTTACTGAAAATGTTGAATTTTGGAAATCGAGTTCATCCAAGGCACAGGAAAACATTCTGACCTACGGCAACAAATATCCACCACTGTTACGTTTTTTCGTTGCCCTATTGTTTTATCTGTTTCATAAGCTGGTATTTATTTTTCCGTATTCTTCTTGATGATTGATGTTCCCATTATACCAGCACTTTCTCTCATGAGTGTACCCCTCTTATCAGGGCATTGCTTTCTTTTATTCCAGAGCTCTACCTCTTTACGAGCTCATTTCCTTTTCTGAAGTGGTTGCTAGTTTTTGTACATTTTCTATGGCTCTGTCAGGCGATATCTCTCGTTTATCCAAGTTTTAATAGCTCTACTCAGTAAATATTTATATGATGTTGAAGCACTGCACGAAAAGGAAAATAAATCTTCAAGTAACCTTCATTAAGAAAAAATTCTTCGGCAATACATTTCATTATGAATAGGTACACTGATTGTTACATGATGAAAATTAACGACACTGCATGATAATACATACACAACTTTCCATTTGAATTTATTTAACTATTCTACAATGCATTTTTTATAACAGTAAATAGTTACAAAACGTAATCATATACCTACATGATTAATTCTGGTAGAACAGGTAGATTCTGAAAAGCAATCACAATGCAATATTACTTCTAAGAATTGATTCTTGGTATTTTATGAAAACAAGTAAGTGAATAACTTCTTGTTGGTTGTTTGAAAAGAAATTTGAATGTATACGTTTATTCGTTTCCAAAGTCGTTGTCTATGTTGGAATTGTGATTGTTCTCCGGAATTGGTTCGATTTAGTTCAAAACTTCTTCTATGTTCTGAGATTCTTGTTCTGAAAGTATTTCTTATATACACTTTTGGACACGATTTATATGCTATAGTCTGTCCAGAAATAAGAGAAACTACAACAGTATATTAATATATATTAGTGCCGCAAGGTACTGAATTCAACGAATTGAATAAATGAATACACAAAATTAATTCTTGAGAAATCTCATTCATAACAAACAACACAACAAATCAACTATAAACCATAAATGTGAAAATATACCCAGTAGTAACCAATATATTCTCCAACAAATTAGTATTTATTTGAAGGGCATTGTAAAACATTGCGTTTTTGAAGGCACTATGAATATACATTCATTTGAATTATACCGTCAACAGACACACTGCACCCATTAATAGGACCGACTTAGCTCCTATGAAAAAATATTATATTATTTTCTGTTGGGAGTTTAAAGGCCGTGGTAGAGGGGTTAGTCGTGATATTCTACAGTTGCATAAAAAGCTATACTATTGCTGAGCTATTGTATTTGAATACTTATCGATCCATTTGATATTATCAGTGTCAATAATAACAATATCAAATTGATTCATATCGAAAGACGAATTGTAACTATAAATTATAATGTTTTGATTTTTTCAAACAGATTTTTTAAACAGAAATAGGTTGGATGAAGAAAATGGATAGTCTGTAAAACGACACCAGATGATACATATTTATTTTTATATGCAAAATTTCATAAATTCAAGTTACTGACAAATCAGATTTTTTTTCAAAAAGCAAATTCATCGAATGCAGCAATTTTTTCTCCTTCATACATTTGTATTTATTTTTAAATTCAATATTCTTTTATCGATCTGTAGGAGGTAACATTTCTAAATTAAAAAATATATTTCAAATATAGACTGTCCTTCTCAAAATAAAATGTTTAAACAAAATTTGTTTTCACGATATTTCAATTATTTTCGCATCATACAGTATATAATATCGTTGGAAAATTTATATTAATACCACCAGTCCGACGCCTATTAATATCATCTTCAACGCAATATGACAAAAAACGTCGGCCGCCTCTTATGATATTCTTTGTCGCAAGTCGCTATTTTAATGACTCGTTAGCGGCGTCCTTGAGGGGCATAGTGGGTAGAAATATCTCAGTGACTTTGTGGATGACTTTCAGTGCCAATTGCTTGAGACGACCATGCCGCTTTCTTTGATGAACCGGCATGTTTGCATTCTTGAAATTTTTTCACTCTCAGACAATACCGAATGGACTATAGTTTGTAGACTCCTGATTCGTTGTCTTCATTTTTGTTGTCATTCTTCCATTGTCTGATATTATATAAAATGAATTCAAGCCACGTTACTTCACAACGTTTCGATTGTAAGTATCCACAATCGTCTTCGGGTGATGACTGGACTGATTCCTCGGATAGATGATAGATAGATAGATAGATGATAGATTATGGGTCATTGGGGTACTTTCACTTATCTCCGCTTTCGTTTTTCCGCTTCACCGGTTTAGTGAGGGATGACCGTTTAGCGGGAGTTGACCATTTCTCGCTTGATTATGAGTTTCCATATGTTGCGTATCTCTATGCTAGGTTGGCTGAATACATCGTTAGACAAAATGTATACGGTTTCTTTGAATTTCTTCCTAAACCAATGTTCCTCCCTGTGTATGATCTCAGCTTGGGACCACATGATGTTATGTTGATGGATCCAAACATGATCTGCTTTTCCTGATTTGCTGGTTTCCCTTCGCTGTGTATATTTCTTGTGGTCGGCAATGCGAACATTTAATGGCCTCTTAGTTTCCCCGATATAGGATTTTTCGCACTCACAGGGTATCCGGTAAATGCAATTCTGGGAATAGAAATTCGCGTTTGGTGACCTGGTTTTAGTGAAGCTGCTACGGATAGTATTTCCGGATCTGAAGCAGGTTCTGATGTTGTACATGGATCCAATTGTTTTTATCCTTTTGGACAATCTTCTAACGTAGGGAAATGCAAGCACTGGTTGTGACGGCTTTTCTTCCGTGTGAAGCTATTGCTGTCTTCTAGCCAAAGTCTGTTCCACCATCACTTTAGAGTAACCATTCCGTTGAATATCTTTTTTGATGATGCCTAATTTCTTCGAGACCTTCTTTCGTATCACAAAGCCTGAAATCATGATCCACCACATTCTTGATGATTCCTCTTTTGATTGATTGGTGGTAGTTTGATTGGTGATTCAAATACTGTCTTGTGTGAGTGGGTTTTCGATATACAGATGTTTCCCAAAGGCAGACTGCGATTTTGAGAATTGTCTTCAGTGGATACCCTGTGTGTGAGGCATATCCTATATTGGTTAAACTAAAGGGCCATTGAAAGTCCGCACTGCCTAGCGCAAGAGAAATACACAGCGAGGAGAAACCAGCAAATCCGGAAGCAGGTTTGGATTCATCAAAATAGCATTAAGTAGTCCCAAGCTTAGATCATCCACAGGGAGGAACACTGGTTTAAGAGGAAGTTCAGCCAAGCTAGCGTAGAGATACGCAACAAATAGAAATTTCCAATCAAGCGGATAAACGGTCAACTCCCACTAAACCGGCTAAATATCTATGAATATTTATCTCTCGGAGGGATAGTCCAGTCATCACTCGAAGATACTGACAATCAATACGTCGTGAGATAACTTGGTTTGAAATCTTTTTCAATTTTTCATTTATTTTTGCTTTGTGGTAATTTTTATCTTTTCTCTCCATGATTTTATTTTTTTCGCGATTTCATTTCTTAATGTAATTGATATTATAGCTATTCGTTCGAATTTCATTTGTTTTTTCATATATTTTAAATCATACTAGAATCATATTAGACAATGGAAGTCCGTGAAACATTATCAACCACTTTCAAGCAAAGGTTTTATCTAATTGAGTTTTGTAACTATCTACTGTTATAAAATACCAGTTCTTCTGATGAAACTACGGTTTAGTGAAACGTGTCTTGAATAAAATTAATTTTGTGAAAATTGTTCAATTATTATCAATGATATTGTTATTGATTCCCATCAAGTAACGGGTTTGTGTTTTTATATTGAAAAAAATGAGGTGCTTCCACTCTTAGAATAATAATTAACTAACAATGAACAATGAAAGAAAATATAAAAAGGAAAATGAATAAATACTATTTTTACTGTACTGTTACGATCAGATCAAGTCTTTCAGTTATTTCTGCTGGGTGACAGAGTGAAGTTTTTAAATTAGTCATTTGAGCCTCAGGGGAACTGAAAATAGAATGTTAAGAACCCTCCTCAGTCACTTGATACGTGAAAAGCATCCAACCTTGTCAACGAGGCTCGAGTTTAATGATCTGCATTTATTACAACTCTCTGCACATTCTCATCCACAGTATAGGAACGTCTCGCTTCAAGAACACACTTGGAAGGGGGTTTTCAAACTTTGAAGTTTGAATGAAAGTGGCAACAATGACATCATCCGCAATGCAATCATCTGCATTTGTGATGATGATCTTTTATGATGGTACGAGAGCTGGCGACCAAATCCTGCAGGATATTTCAAAAGGCTATTTTTTCAGTATATTGTACGACTTCAAGAACACACTTGGAATGATGTTTCCAATTTTGAAGTGTGATTGACAGTGGAAACAATGACATATCATCCGCATTTGTAATGATGATCTTTTATAATGGTATGCGAGCTGGAAACCAAATCCTGCAGGATATTTCGAAAGGCTAATTTTGAAGTATATTGTATGATTTCAAGAATATTGGAGTGAGGTTTTCAATTTTGAAGTTTGAATGAATGTGGTAAACAATGACATATCATTCTCATTTAGAGTGATGATCTTTTATAATAGACAGCTAGAAATGTTTCAGAAATATTTTCATTGGTTCATTCACTAAATTTACGGTGCGAACGACTAACGCGTTTGTGACTTTGAATTACGTACAAGTTGAATTTTGCTCATCATCAACACTATACTACACACTTTCAATTACTCCTCACCTTATCACCCCTTACAACTCAATTACCTTCAATGATGAATTGCTCAATCAAACTTACCTTGAATCAATCGGGAGCTATCAAATCAGCTGTCATATGAAATGGTTCTGCCAATTTAGAGGTCTTTGATACTAAAAAACTACTCTTCACCTCAAGCATCCGAATAAGAAAGGCAATGCTGAGAGATCACATGATATAGTTGGCTACCCGTACAAACCACTTTGCCAAAAAAGTGCCAGGGAAAAAGTTTGGTTCAAAAACCATTTCACGCTAACATCGAAGTAATGACATTTGTAATAACTACTACAAAATAGTGATAGATCTCATTCCAGTAAATGAACTTGTGTCCTTCAACATGCAATATGAATATATTCAATAAGATGTATTGTAAATTAGCTACCCTGGAAAATATATTACGTAAATTTTAGAACACCATGAAAATTTACTATGTAACGAATTGACGTTCTAATGGGATGATACAATGTTCGTGTTTCTGGATAATCGTTTTCCCATGCCTTTGAAACATCGGCATAAAAACAATAATGGGGTCAGTTATTCGACACAACAGTACTGTACGGAATGAATTTTTCACAACCATTATAACACTACAAATATAAAAGTTTTTCAACTGAACTAAACGACCCATATGGCTTTCCTGTAATATGGGAATAAGAACATCTGAGTTATCTCACTGCTAATCCTGATAACAAACCTAGTAAGCTGAGTGGTATAGCCAGGAAGCGACTCATTGCCTCCTCAACTACAGAATATCTTATAAATCTGCATTGCACCAAACTCTTAAAATGAAGAAGCATACTCTAAAACAGTGCTGCAGTAGTAATTGATCGAATGAATTTAAGTTTCAGACTTCCGGAAACAGTAACAATACTCACAGGGGAACTTTTGGTAATTCTCCAAGCACTTCTCTATGCAAAATCAGATGAAGCTGAAAAATTTATAATAATCTCAGACTCGATCAATAGTCTGCAAACACTCGAAAAAATGTATGTGAGACATCCAATCGGTAAAATTATCAAAAGAGGACTATAATTTGCAAATTTTGAATAAGCAAGTTGTCCTACTTTGGGTCCCCTCCCATATAGGAATAAGAGGCAACGAAACAGCCAACCGAAGCGCACGTGAGGCAACCGAACCAGAAAGCTTCACAGCTCACTCTCTACACAGATTTGAAATCATATATAAAAAAAATGCTGAGTGACTTCTGAAACAGGAAATGACAAAATACACAATCCAAACTTAAAGAAATCAAAACAGCGGTAGGACCGTGGGATAATGGAAATCTGCCGATTTCCCATGAATACCCGATATCTGGAGGAGAGGAACCACAGTGTCAAATTTGTGAAATGCCACTAACAGTAAAACACATCATAAAGGAATGTCCGATGTTCCAAATAGAAAGAGACAATTACAATATACCTCAAGATTTGAAAGAAGCTCTATGACATCAAGTGAAAAATATTATTTGCTTTTCAACTGCTCTCAACCTTATTATAAAATTGTAAATACTACTTAATGATTTGAATACACTCCGCCGCTAATAACCATCAGGTTGATGCGGATGATTTTAAATAAATAAAAAAAAAGTATATACTTCTGGGCCACAAGCTTGTAGTGATCATCTTCAGATACATCTATATTGTCGAAGGAAATATATAATTCTAAGTTGACATTTTTTTACCCGACATCCCTCTCCGATGAGTTCCGGCATTCAAATTCCAGTTTCAAGAATGTAACACCCTTTTTCACTAAGATCGGGTCATGTTACAAAATGATGGTGTATACAGAATCCAATTCTGAAATTCTGAAATTTTTGGAACCAAACTGTAAGTGTTTTCGCATATAAAAACTATCTGCATGTGGCCTATTGTAGGTACCTGTTATTGAATGTCATTGTTTTCGTTCAAAGGAAGCATTCGTAAACGAAACTCCTTTATTGAAATTCGGCTTCCATCGCCTTTTCCACCTACCCTAATTAGCATAGTTCGACACTGGGTGGGTGGCCGGGACATCGGGTGTCTTGATGTGAGTGCTCTCGTTAGGCGACCAGTGTGTGACACTGGTTAATCATGTTATGGGGTGGGCGATGCTGATGGGACACCGAGAGACAGATCGAACTGATTCCCACGTCTGGCACGATGGCGTGGCGCTTGCTGGGACACTCTTTTTATTGTGTTTGTATGTCAGACAAAGGAAAAGTATGGAAGGGGTGCCTGATGATGTTCATAATCGGATTCTGATAATTCAATAATAGTAATAATGATAATAATGAAACGTCTTTATTTATATAATGTGACTAACATAAAGAAACAATGAATTTTATTTCAATTCTATTAATTATTCTTCTCCAGGAAAATGGAAATCGTAAAACTATACTTTAAACATAGTAAAGTTAGGCTCACATTGAAACCTCATGCCACTAGGACAATATAAAAACATATTAAGGTGTCAAATAAGAGTTGAACAGAACTAAAATTAACCAGAAGATACGATAATGAACCATCATCGACGAACTTCGACAAATGATAACGGCCATCTTGTTGAATTGTCAAATTAGTTGTTATTTATTCAGCCTATTTTGCTGCGTTTCGTCCATTTTAAGGTCGCTATAATCGCCCCACCTAGAGGACTACTCGCAATAGGTTTGTTCTGGTTGTAACATCCAAAACTGTTTGGAAACTGCGCAAGATATAATGCTAATTAACAAAAAATCTCAAACAGTCCGAAATAGTCTCGGACACTTGTTTAAACCAGAACGTTTCTGAGGAGACCACTGCGCCACCTATCGTATATATGAAAAGATGAAATACTGTCCATATCCATTTTGTTATGTAGCGTATTTTTATAGTCGTTTCAGATGTTATCTACCCTCAATCATCAATTATTCAAATCAAATAAAAGACATCCTAGCAAATATCCCAAACAAACAGTTCTCAACAGTTCAGCCTCGAGAGCAAAAACGATTCGGGATCAGGATCATTTAGCAGGCGAAACCAGAGCAGAGGATTGATTCATCAGTCCGAAATTATCCTCAATAAACCAGAACGCTCTATATCAACTGCGCATGATTCTGACGTTCTAGAACCTGAAATTCATCGAACCAGAACAAAGCTATTGATATATTGGATGAATTTGAGTCCGCTGGTTTAGTGAACGATCGACCAACATCAGTACGTCGACGAAACTCAAGATCTGCCAGAAAAATTGCCGCAGTCTGTGAGACTGTGCAGGAGAATCCGATGTAGATGATCATTCACTAGGAGTCGGCCTTTTACAGATCATCACTTGGAGAATTTTGCATCGTGACTTTGATTTCCATCCATACTGATTCATCTGAACCAGGAACTGAAGGTAAACGACAATAGACAACGACGTGTGTTCGATGAATGGGCTCTGGAGCAATTGGCAACCGACTCTTATTTTCATCAAAAAATCTTC
Source organism: Leptinotarsa undecemlineata (assembly GCA_015342065.1). NCBI lineage: Eukaryota > Metazoa > Arthropoda > Insecta > Coleoptera > Chrysomelidae > Leptinotarsa > Leptinotarsa undecemlineata. The sequence continues at coordinate 2,532 of WOGP01000381.1, read as the reverse complement.
AGCAATGAGCTCATTCAACACAGCTCATTCCACATTTGGATATTCTTCATGAGTGATTTGAGGGCATGGTCATTTCACGTGGAGTTGATGTAAACTGGCCACGTAGATCGTGCGAGTTGACCCCGTTAGACTTTTTCTTGTGAAGTATTCTCAAGTCGCAGACGTATGCGATTGAGTTACAAATGACATCAGTCCTCAAAGACACCATAACTCATTTCATCGGTCAAATTTAGCCTGATTTATACCCTAAAGTCATGATAAATTGGACGATTCGGTTGCGCTTCACCCAGAGAAGCCGTATCGGACATTTGAACGATGTTATATTTCACACATAATGACATCAATAAGTCTTTCCAAGGAATGCAAAATTTCCTTGATATCTCACACACGCACTGTTGAATTTAAATTCAAAAATAATAAGCGCTCTATGAAAGAACCCTATACATGTCGTGTTGTATGTATTCCACAATATGATCACCGGTGCCCGTTACTGCACCAGTGCTGCTCTGAGCGACATCTCCGCAAATAGGATACCCGATATTCATTGCTGCGTAAACGCCGCTCTGGGCGACATCCCAGAAATATCTGGTATCGCATTTTGCTGTTTGGCTCCCAGACCTGGTTCCTAGGGATTTCAGGTCCCAGATTACATATAGATTGCAGCGGCCGATACTGGTACGGTTGTTGGTTCGATTTCAATCTCTGCATACTCTAGCTTTGTACAGAACCGACCCTGCCGTGAATGCTCCTCTAGGCCTCCTTCAACCTAGAGAAACACCCCGGCCTTCCACCATTTCTTTGCTCTTTCGCAAGGTATTCAGTTATATCTCTGTAGGGCAGAGCCACTCTTAAGTGGGGCAGTCCTTCCTCCTGGGAATTCCTGAGGATTCCCCTCTGGGGATGCCAGACATCGCATTTACCCTGCTTCTCTACATTACAGTCTCTTCTGCGCCATTGATAATTATTGTGCGAATAACCGGGGTGAGACATTGATGCCTACGTTTTCAACAGTGAGTTAATGCTCATTTGTAGTTATAGTACATATACTGGCTGCATTTGTTGTACGAATCTCTTATCTTATCTTTTGATGGTTGGAGACCGTTGTACTCTGGTATCCACCGGGTATCATTGCGCAGAGCACGAAAGCATCATAGCGTGCTCCAGAGTTCGAAAATTTGGTAGCCGTAGGTAAAGGTATCAAAAATTCACTTAACACTTGATTGGCCCTGGTCTGCATTACGAGCAAGCAATCGGGCGATCTCAGATTTCAGTATAGTTTGACTAAAGCAAAGATTTCTCGGTATGACTGAGTTTCATTCGTTTTACGAAGCTATTTTCGCAACTCAACTCAATTGAGATATAAAGTGGGTCAGGAACCTAACTCGACTGACTAACAACGATGCTGAGGGTTGTCCGCAGGATGGAGAGGAAAGATTGAAACTGTAGAGGTCCCAATCGTTAGGTGGAGTCGAATAACAAAGAGTTTTTCAAATGATGTTTCAAAGGCTGAGACTTCAAACCCCAATTGTATCAGTTTTGTTAATATCACTGAGATCCTCTGGTACCAGAGTCCTCTTAACATTAGTACCCATCTCCTTTTCAACTCTGAGGGCCGCACTGCGATCGTATCTTGACCTAATTTGCATTCGCGACTTTACCAAAAATTCATTTCAAATGCTTTTTCAACTTTTTCTCTACATATACCTGCATGGGCCCTTCCAACGGTTTTCACAACTAAAATTTAGATTGAAAATAATAAACAAACGTCAAGCTATTGTTGAAAGTAGAAGAATAGTGCACAATAAATACTCAGAACAAATAACTAAATAAAGTCAAGAACAACGGCAAATTTTCTATTTGGACGAAACCTGGTATGAAATTCACGACACAGTTACGAAACGATGGACTGATGGTTCGAGAATATGTATACCTAACCTGCAAACGAAAGATCACGACTACTCATTGTGCATTGTAGACGAAGTCAAGGATGAATTCCGAATTATTTGAAATTATGTTAAAAATGTTGACTATAATAAGAACATGGAACCTAATATATTTGAGGAATTGTTTGAAAACACATTGATCCCAAATTCGGATGCGAATAGTGTAATAGTTCTTGACAATGCTTTCTATGATTCGCGACAGTTCATCGAAGTACTGAATGAAAATTCGAAGAAAGATGAAATAAAAAGTTTTTTAATTGATAAAGATTTGTATTTGGAAGTTTACTTTACCAAAACCAACTAATTGAAGTTTTACAGACAAAAAAATTTGAGAGTATTGCTGAAAAGTATGGACACACCATACTGAGACTTTCCCCTAATTTTGTGTTTTCAATCCCATTGAGTTAATTTGGGGAAAATTGATACAAAGCATCAGGCGTAAAAATAATTTTCCAGAATTTGATAAGATGGTAATAGAGCTAAATAAAGAATACGTATCTAATATTACCGAAGAAGACTGGCAGAAAAGAATTGAAAAAGTAATTTTAGTTGAAAAAAACTAGCTGGAGATTGAACACTACCATATCAA
>WOGP01000380.1:0-25537 GCA_015342065.1 Leptinotarsa undecemlineata | reverse complement strand
GTTTATATATCATTTTTAACCTGATTGCACAGTACATACGTACCTATATATTTCATTGTATCGTATCTACCTGACTGTTCTTATACAATTTTATATTGTCGTGAAGAAATAAAATTGATTTGATTTGGCACTATCATGTTGCTGGAATTGAAAAGGCTGCGTCTCAAAAGCTTGGAACACTGTTCCGAAACAAAAAACTGTACACACGTCAGCAAATTCTGATGCTTTATAAAGCTCAAATCAGACCTTCTTTGGAGTATTGTTCTCATGTATGGAGCTTCGCCACTCAGCATGCTCTGGAGCTGCTGGATTCCATCCACCTGACACGAACATCACTTGCAACCTTGATAGTCTGGAACATCGTGGATAGGTTGGAAATTTGCCTCTCTTCTATAGATACTTTCACGGGAGGTGTTCAAGTGACTTGAGACATTTGATACCACCAAGAGCGGTACATATCAGAAATATGCGACGGACTGTGGCTGCTCATCGTTTTGAAGTTCAACTCAGTACACCTCGAGTGTCACTGTTTTAGAAATCTTTAATTTGGAAAACTGTGTTTATGTGGAATAAACTTCTTGATAATGTTTTTCAAATGTATTCAATCTCTAGCGATTCAAATCCTACGTGCACAGGCACCGCTCAAATCTCATTAATGTAATGACCACATTTTTCGCTCGTTGAGTAATATACTATTATCGAATAACCCTAATAGGATTCTTTGTTTTATAGGTTTAGTAGGAATTTTAATTTGGAGGTCAGACCTTTAGTTACTGGTATAAAAACAGAAACGCTACGAGGGGTAGAAACACTTCCGTCGATAACGTAGTCACCCCAAATTCACTGCAAACACAATATTAGCAAAATTATCCACTAGGAATGTTATCACACTTTTGACAGGAATATGTAAATATATAGTTTCTAACTTCTAACGAAAAATAATAATAAAAATATGTAGCAACTACTTGAATAATTTTTCTAGTTTTCTCGTTGTTGTGATTGTGATTACTATATCAATATACACAACCGGTTTATTCTGGTGTGGAAAAAGTATTTCTGATAAAGAAATAAATCTCTTTCTGGATTGCCCAACAAGAGAGATTATTCATAATTATTACTTTTATAAAATTATAAAACATTTTTCGTAATGTTATTAAAATTTTTCATTTTATTGTCGTGAACGGTATTCGTATTATTCTCTGATTATTTTATCTTATCTTTTCAAGAGTTTTTGCTGTTATCGTTTCGTCTTTACCTAAATAATCCCATTTTGTTCTTACGAAGGTGGAATGTTAAGAATGAAAAAGTATTAGAGGACAAACAAAATATTTGTTTGAAGGTGGTTGACAATGTTTCGTGGAGTATTACATCAGTTCGGACTTCCATTGTTTTGAAATCCTTGAAAAAAATAAAAAGATTAAACGAAAATAACAATTTTACTAAACACAAAAAAAACTGAAATTACAAGGAATTAACATACAAGCTACAAACAGAAAATAAAAAATTGAAATATTAATAAAAGCTGAAAAATAAAATATTGTTAACATAAATGAAAAATAAAAATAAAGATTAAAAGATTCCAAACCAAGTAACGTCACGACGTTTCGATTGTTAGTATTCACAATTGTCTTCGGGTGATAAGTATTATCAGTTCAGTTATCACCCGAAGACGATTGTGGATACTAACAATCGAAACGTCGTCACGTAATTTGATTTGGAATCTTTTAATCTTTATTTTTATTGTTAATTTCTGTTAATATTTTTATTTTTCAGCTTTCATTAATATTTCAATTTTTTATTTTTTGTTTGTAGCTTGTATGTTAATTCCTTGTAATTTCAGTTTTTTTTTGTGTTTAGTGAAATTGTTATTTTCGTTTAATCTATTTATTTTTTTCAGGGATTTCAAATCAATTTATATTATATTAGACAACAGAAATCCGAACTAATGTAATACACCACGAAACATTGTCAACCACCTTCAAATAAATTTCGTGTGGGGTTTCATTAAAGATATGGTTTACTCTACTCCAATTACAACAATGTAAGACATGAAATCGAGAGTTACAAGGGCGTTCAATAGTTTGAGTCCAGATTCGATCAGAAGCGCTACACATGACAATCTTTTGAAGAGATTACATGTTTGTTTAAGTAGAGGTGGAAATGTGTTTGCAAATATTCTGAAATACACTGACGATTAAATTAACTCATTAATTTATGGGTTTATTATTTTCAGTTCGTGTTTCAGCGTTAATGAAACTTTTGTTTGAAGAGAAGTTTCATTCGATTCGATTCGATCAAACGGAATCTGTTTTACAAAAATGAGTGATGAACAAGGAAACCATGTCAATTTCCGTTTGAAACAGTTTATCTCGGAAACGGTTCAAAATAGAAATAGTATTATCTAAACAAAGTTAATCTAAAATGGGATGTAGAACTCAAAAATGTTGGAATATATAAGGTGTTCCATTTGGAAAAATTGAGTTCCACTAATTTTTTCATGAGATCAAATTATCTGCATCTTTTGAAGACCCTGTATGAGGCAAATGAAAATATGACTCGCAGTGAAGATCCTCATAGTATCACTCCACTCCATTTCAAATTTGATCGTTTTAGTGCAAGAGAGTTCAAGATTATCCGCATTTATAAAAGTTCATGTTTGGTAAAAAAATATCGAAATTAATTTATATGTTCTAAAAGGTAATAGATAGGTATAGGGAAATAGTTTATGAATTCGTTGACGAAGTGATTCATAATATAATATTATATACGAAGTGTTCCATTTGAAAAATCAAAGAAGCGGCTACTTTATAGTAGAAGCGACAACGCCGCTTCATCTAAAATATTTTAGGCGTGTATGTCATATTGACTTATGCATACTGTGAAATTTTCAGGTTGATCCATTGAATAGTTTGACAGAAACGGCTAATTAACACTCATCATTTTGTACTGTAGCTATTAGAATATTATAACAGAGAAATAAACAGAGTCATGAAGAATGCAGAATGAAGCAGATCAATTTGTCTTTGAAAATTTTCATTGTTTCATTTCAGTTTCATTCCAGTTTCATTACCGCTGTTTCACTTACAAAAGATGGAGTATAATAAGATATCAAGGACATGCACAATTAGATACACCTACTGGTCATAGAATTAATCATCGTTTCTCTTTGAGTTTTTCAAACATAGTTTTGTCGGTTTCAAACGAATAGTTATTTTACCTCTTGTAACTGTGCTCTTTTTTCATTCAGGGTGTCCATTTGTGCTGCAAGTTCCGCTTCCGCTTCAGCCAATCTTGCTTTTTTAGGTGCGACAATTTTAATAACTCTATCGTAAACTTCCATAGCTCTCACCCATTTGCACAATCCTTCACATGCCGTAGAAACAGTTTTAATTCGTTCTGGGTCGAATTCTCTATCTGGCATATACCTGAATTTTTATTTCAGTTAGAGGATTCAATTGAGTGGATAAAAAAATATCTTGTTGTATTTATGTATCAATCATCAAAAAGTGAAAAGATACCTGTCTCTTATTTTCTTCATTACTGGTGGTGGTATATTATCTTTATCGTAGGACTTCAGATTCTCAAGAAATTTCATATCCCCTAATAGTTTCACGGATGGGCCCCAGTAGTCTTCCATCATCCTTCCTGTTGTTAGATCAGGTTTCCTTTCTGGCTTCACTTGCTTCATTACACATATCTGAAAACATAGAACTGAAATGACAATTGTAAACTAATGCAAAATCATTCATACAGCTTCCATAACAAGTTTTACTCCAGAAGGAGGATTTTTCATTGATTTCACGAGGGTGATATCGGCAGGTTTCAGGGTGTTCAAAGCTTCAATAGCAGCTTCCAAAGCTGGGATTGCTTCAGATAAATCTGATTCACAATCATCTTTGATAGCCTGGGCAGCGGCTGCCGCTTCGTTTGCTAATGCTTCATCTGCTCCAACAATCTATGAATGAAACAATTATACATTAATATTAGTCAGACGATAACCGATTGGCATGATAGGTTCTACCCATGAGCCAGCCTATCGTGACTACGAAATCGATCCTAGAGGCGAATGTGCTAGAAATCACACTTCAAAACGTAAAACCACATCTATTTGTTATCAAATTTCAAACCCATATCTTCCAGTGAAATTATTTGACATTCTTTTCAAAATCAGGTACACTGATCAAAGTTGATTTGGTTTAGAAAAGTTACTATTCAATATTTCGGAATTAAATTGAAAGCATTGCAGTTAATTATTTTATTCGTGTCTGAAAAATCAAACTTTAATATTTGAGTCCGTTCACTAAGATGGTGTATCCGGTTAGGAGACCTATCCTACTTCCTAGATATCATTCATCAAGTCCGTATCACACGGTCGAATGATTTGACCAAATGTGTTTGTTATGACGCGAGTTTTCCCCTTCTTGGCAATAAGAGTCAAATGGAGGGAAATAGTTGGTCACAGGGATTTGATAAAAACTTCGATGCTATGGCTTGACAGATCATTTTTGTGTATGACTCTTCAGCTTCCTAAATAAACGTTCCCTGCAAGTGGCCATCAGCGAATATCTCTCGAATACTTCCACCATCAACGCTGGTATTCCCCAGGGATCTATATTGTCTCCTCCCCTCTTTCTATTATGTCAAACAACGTATTGGAAAACACCAAGAATCCAAGAATCGCTGACGACAGCACACTTGTTTCGTCATTTCATTTGGATTCCAGAACATCGGCGCCGAATGCACATCTCCATCAACAGCAGGAGGTTGCATACTTTAATGAGGATCTAGGAATAATTTCGAATTGGGGTGAAAGTAACCCGGTTCAATTCAATTCCTCAAAAACCCAGACATCGGTTTTCTCCAAAAAGATGAATGTCTCCGAACCGAATATAATAATGTCAGGTTGGAGAATTCCAATTTCTTCTTCGATAAGTTTGTTGGGGGTTAAAATGAACAACAATATGTCTTTGACACAATTTTTTTGCTGTAATTGCAAAAGCCGCTCCTCAAAAGCTTGGAACACTGTTCAAAACCAGAAAACTGTACATACCTCAACTTTATGGCTCAGGTCAGACCTTCTTTGGAGTATTGTTCTCATGTATTGATGACGCCAATATAACTTGCCACCTTGATAGTCCGGAATATCGAAAAATGGTTGGGGATTTGTCTCTTTTCCATAGATTCTTTCATAGAAAGTGACATATCAAGTTGAGACACTTTTCGAAATTTGCAAAACGAATGATTTCATAAGTTATTCATTTGATAATTAGTTGCGAAAAAAATATTTTTTCGCCCCTTATTCAAAAAACACATGGTGTCTCGCTAACTTGATATCAAGTTAGCGATATCACTTCTGTATTATAAAGTTTTCCAGAACTTTGACTAGAACATTGGTTCGGTACATTTATTCGCTAATTAGTTGCGGAAGGAAATATTTGGCTTACTCTTTGTTTGAAAAACTACATGGTGTCTCGCTGACTTAACATATAAATACGACTTTTTTTATTGATCAATGTGAAAACAGCCACGAGTTCCAGTCATGGATTTGTCGAACCGACGAGATGCGAGAGATCTCCCATGAATTAACTCAATTGCCTAAAATTAATTTCGATGACATTGACATTTTTAATCAGATGTCAGATTTTATATCATTATATATATATATTTGTAGGGCAGAAAACAAACTTCCACCCATTTTTTATTAATCCATTACTCTCTCAAAATATTCGTGGATGTAAATTGTTTCTCATTAGCATATATTATATTACATATTATAAACAAGTTATACATGTCAAATTTATTTTGTTAGGCATTAAATCATTTCCGTTTTCATCCATTTTCAACAAAAATTGATAACTCCTTCCAAACATTCGTGGATAGAATGAAAAATATTTTCACAAATGTTTTTTGGAAATGAATGAAAACAGGGATGGAGGTTGATTTTTTGTTTTGTTGAAAAAGTAATTTAACTCACGGAATTTATTTAGTAAGCAATATACTATAAGTTAATGAGAAAAAAGTCACATCCACGAAAGTTTTGAGAGAGTTAGGAAATGATAAAAACAAGAGTCTGCCCTACAAAAAGTCTGACATATGAGCTTTGATCAACTACATAGTTCACAAAGAATTTTCCAGATGAAATTTTCATCCACGAAAATTTTATTGAAATTGAATAGTGGCTGTTTTCTCACAGAATTTTTATTATTGAGTTTTCCAGATCTTTCACTATACCTACCATTAGCATGTTCTAGTTATCAGCGAATTACTTGCGAAGGAAAATATTATAATTTCCCGTCGTTTAAACAAATACATGGTGTCTTGTTAATTTGTCACCCCTGTTAGGCTAGCAACACCACTTTGGAATTTTACATTCATTTTCAGGCCATAATTTAAGGATAATTTTAGGTTAATTTTGTATTCTATTGCTGAATTTGTGACTCTTCGTTTAACGTAGATATCATGAGCCCTACTAGCTTAACGTAAAGCTAGCAAAACCCACACTTATAAAAAAACATTTTGTCAAATCGGATTCCATCATAAACGCAAGCCCATTTTAGACACATACTTTCTCTTATTGCCGATTATCCAGGTGTTCTATTTTTTGAAAAAATGTTGGGTTCTGCTGGCTTTACTGTTAAGCTAACAGAACCAAATCTAAATCCTTCATTTTTTAGAAATTTCCAATGTGCAATAATTTTAGGGTCATTTTAGGCTCCTATATCAACACAGTGACACATTTTTGAAAATCTACAAATAAAATGTGGATCAGGAAAAACTAATATTGAATATTACAATAAATAATGAAATTTGGAACAATCATGAAATGCAAATCAATTCAAAGAACTAAGATTATAAAAAAAAGGAAGGAAAAAAAATCACATCAAAGGTTCTGCTTTGTTCCCTCCTGTTCATAAAAGAGGACATATGTGAGGAACACGTGTGAATACTGAGACTTGAAATCATATGACTACTATAAAAAAATTGGAGAGTTCACGAACCCCTCCTGAATTCGGTTTTAAATTGATTCATTAATTAATTGACTTGTTTTTCGAAGGTTCTGCTACGAAATATTGAATCAGCCTGATTTAACATACACAAAAATAAATTATTTTCTACCCCATGATCCCAAACATTAACCGATCAATTTTAATAAATCAAGCAATATATTAGAGAGCTGTTTTGGCACTTTGGGGTCATCCATTAATCAAGTGATATTTTAGTAACTTTTCTAACCACCCTCCTCCCCCTCTGGTGATGTTGTGAAGTACCCTCCCTCTAGTCAAAATCACATGTATTTTTCAGATAAAAATATTCAAAATATCTTCAAGTGCATAAAACAAAGAATATATTCAATATTGAAGAATAGAGTAAAGTATTTCATTTGACCATTTTACTACAATAGTACATTTATGGCAAGTGACAAGTACATTGTCGTCAGGCCACGAAGTATCGATAATTTTTTCAAAACTAATAAGTGGCTAAGGCAGTATAGGGTATGGGTCATAAGTCAATTTGTCAATAACTTTCATTTGTAAATACACGTGATTATCTCGCTACATCTCCCCTCACCCGTGGGGATATTTCTAGAGTTTTTTTCGATTTCGTATCCTACCTTATGGTAGATTCTGTATAGAGCTGAGGATGTTGGTTTGTTCCGAAATGAGAGTTTGTCATATCCTTATCTGACCGACTATTAGACTTATGTCAAAATTGCAGAAAAGTAAAATGTGTGTTCAAAATAAAAAAAAGGAAATATGTTGGTTGAAGTTCTCAAAAATGCAATAATAAAAAGTTGATGTCAAATTAGCGAGACTATGAATTTTTTTAAACAAAAGGTGAATCAAATATTTTCCTCCGCAACTAATTAGCGAATAAATATATCAAACCAATGTTATAGTCAAAGTTCTGGAAAACTTAATAATAAAAAAGTCGTATCGCCTACTTGACGTCAAGTTAGCGAGAGACCATGTATTCGATAAAAATATTTTTTCTCCGCAACTAATTGGCGACTAAATATAACAAGTCAATGGACTAGTCAAAGTTCTGGAAAACTTTATAATAAAAAAGTGGTATCGCTAACTTGATATCAAGTTAGCGAGACAACATGTATTTAAAAAAAAAGCGAAAAAATATTTTCTTCCGCAACTAAATAGCAAATAAATAGCGGCAAATTGTGAAATCATACGTTTTGCAAATTTCGAAAAGTGTTTTGTCGACTTGATATACATTAGGAAGAGTTCAAATGACTTGACACATTTGATTTCATCAAGAGCGGTATATATCATGAATACGTGACGAACTGTGGCAGCTTATCGTTTTCAGGTTCAACTCAGTATACCTCAAACCTTAGTGTTCAATAACTCTTTCATTTGGAGAGCTGTGTTAATGTGGAATAAACTTCCTGAGAATTATTTTCCAAATGGATTTATTCTCCGACGATTGAAATCCAACGTGAATCGCTACTTTCGCTCAGGCACCGCTCTTGGAGCGCCTTAAGGATTTTCCTATAGTGCTTGTGTTTTGTCTTTAAAAAACATTTTGAGTGGAATAAAAGCAAGTAGCACATTCTTAAGATACAACCAACATAAAGACCCAATCATTTTGATAGGTGATCATCTCCATTTTCAATAATCTCAGAATACAGTCAGTTCCAGTTGTTTTGGATTTTCCCAATAGTGCGACTATGTGTCACCCAAGATATACTTTTTATTTGAATGAAAATAATAATTTTCATAAATACTATGTATCGTAATATTTCCACCCAACTGGACTAACTAATATTGTCATCAAATTCAATCAACTGACAAATATATCATCCCAAAATGATAGTTTTCCACTGGAAAACAATAAGGGTAAATACTGAAATAAACTAACATATGTTCATATTTTTTTGTTCATATAATATTGAAATTGGTTCTAAAGTAGTAAATTCAAGAATAAAATGTCATAATTTTTTTTCTCACCTCTTTCTGTTTTTCTACAACGACAGTATCTTGTTCAATTTTTATCATCAATTTCTCTGTTTTTGCCGATGCAACAATGAGTTTGGGTTGCAAATCGTGTAATTCATTCTGCATGAGACCAACCTGTCCTGCTGCGAAATCAAGTTTCTCCAACCCTGTTTCATATCTGTTCCTTTGTCCTGTAATCCGCTCTACTTTCAAAGCATATAGAGATTTGAACGTTTGTATGAGTTCTAAGTAAGAAGTTGGTGTGATGTATGTCTTTCGTTTCTGTTCGGTGTAAAACAGCTGTGAAGATTCTTTGACGGATACGTGGAAAAGCTTACACATAGAAACACAAAGATCCACCATTGTTTCATTGATATCAGTTTGGGCTAAGAACATATGAGCTACTCTCTCCAGCGCATCATCTGGCCAGCTTTGAAACCAGTCAATAGTACAGCAGTTTATCAGGGAGGGAAACATTCTACATCTCACCCGAAATGAGTCACCAATAGGCGACATACAAAGAGCTACATGTAAATTGTTTCGGACTCTTTCGATGAAGAAGTTGTACAGAGCCAACGGTGTTGGTTCAATTTTTCTCCCCTGAAATTACAAAAGATTGTGAGTGATAACTTTCGGACATTTAATGCTCAGTATGCATGAGGAGATTCAAATCCCAATGACACATTTCAAGAGGTATCTCACTTTTTGAGGGCTACATTTTTTCATTTGAATAAATTTGATATTGTAACCTAATTAATATGGTGGTCTGAAATAATTTGCAGAGAACAAAACCTCAAGTCTGCAACAAAAACGCTGTCTGAATGTTTCCAAATGATTTTAATACGTTCAGGTGATCTGAAACCAAAAAAAAAATCCTCCAGATATTCCAAAAAGTCAGGTTATTGAAGTCATGAACAAATAGGTACAATTACTTTCAATTCTGCCTTTGAGTGTATACAGGCCATAACTATCTTTACACTCTAAATGAAGAACGCCCTGTGGAAGTGCGCACTCCAATAGTCTAGAAAAGTGCTGTGGTACAATAACGTATCAAGTTGTCATTGTTTTATAGATCTCCATTTACTATAGTGCAATGCCATCTGTGCGGAGCTGTGGGACTTGGCTCGATAGTTTTTGTTATTTTTATGGCGAATATATGGTATTGAAGCAACATCATAGTATTATGGACTTTGTAAAAAGTATACTTCGCGTATTTGGGTTCAAAATTTGGAGATAGGATGAAGTTTGGGCACCTCATGAAGTCTGCAAGCCCAATCTACCCCAATCTACAATCAGCTATCCATCCCATCCCACATGGAACTGGAATACCAGTGCCCAAGGCTCCTGCTACCTTGAAAGTTCTTTCAAAGATGGTGCTGTACCTGAGCCCGATGACAAGTCAAGTTTTGAATTCGAAATTGTTTTCCCAGGGCGAGCTGAAAGATTTGGTGAAACTTGAATTTTCCGAAAAACGACGCCGAGTTGCTTGTATCAAGGCTCGAAAACAGGAAAGAGTTGTTTTCCTAGGTCATCGTCCATCCTGTCCTTTCCTGGTCACAAGTCACTAAATACATCTCCTCTTTATCGACAGATGTAGGCCAAGACCAGCTGAACAGATACTCTCTTATTGACGATAACTCTGGACTTTCGCATAAGACATGACTGACAGCTTCATCCTGCTGTTCCCTCATCCTGCATGGAGGTGTGTCTACTAGCCCAATAATATGAAGGTGTTTCCTTAGTTGACAGTTGCAAGTCAGAAATTCTACTGTTAGGCGTAGGTCTTTCCTGGTCATCGCCAGATACTTCTTCGGCGCCAGCTTCCCAGGGTCACCCAAGGTAATACTGGCAAGACTGCATCCTTTGATTCCATTCCATCTCTTTAGAGTTTGAGCATGGGTGTGACGATTGGCTTGTTCCGCAATTGTCGAAGTCACCAGGCCGTAGGTGTCATTCCAGCCGCTTCCTTGGCCAAAGAGTCGGCAGTGCGATAACCTTTACTCCTGTCGTGCCCTTCAACCCATCTCAGGATAATGTTATTATCTATCGAGGCTTTGGCTTAATCTTGGTGGCACTCTAGTAGGCTAATAGGGGTTGTCTACTATCAATACTGATTGTTATGTTTTGAAATATAAAGATAACGATTGGCAAGTGTGCGGTGTTTTGAAAATCTTGCGCATGTTGCTTGTATAACAATTTGGGTTTACCAATTTTCCTTGCTTTTTGTATATATTGGATAATAGAGCCCAAGAAAATCACTGGACCTAAAAGTGTTGGCCTCCTGAGGGTGCTTAACTTTGGAAAAAAACATACTGCACGAAACTTTGGTGCCTCCTCATGAACTTTTTGTACCAACGCTTCACATAAATCTGGGATGAAGCAATTTGTGAAGTCACTTCCAAGGGGTGGAAATTCCATCAAATACGTTATATAAAAGTTTCGAGGCCTCTAAGATGCAAAATTAAAGGAAGATGTTTTCGTTGGACTAGATATTAGACGACTTATAGCTGATCTACAATTCATCACAACCATGACGGATCCTCAAAGAGACGGGTGGATTTCTTTCAAAGAGGTCATGACGAAATGTTTAGGCAATGAAAAGAGTCCCTAACTTGAAACAAATCGTCAAGTTTTCGGTTGCCTGATGACTTCAGAAGTACATTTTCTTCACTCCCACCTAGATGACTTTCCAGCAAATTCAGATGTGAATGAAGAGCAAGATGAACGATTCCAACAAGATATTAAGAAGATGGAAAAAAGATACCAGGGAAGATGAAGCGTCTCAATAATGACATACTATTGTTGGACGCTTTAGAGAGAGCTTCCAGATGCTTTCTTCAAAATTAAGTATATAAACAAGTCTCACTGGGTAAAAATAAATGGGTTGAATGCTTACCTCTGAATGTATTTTGTTAAAAAAAATTAATTTCGTGTTAAGATAATAACATAGATACCTACATTGTAAGAAAATATTACGTTCTATGACAAAATGGAAATCACTTTTGGATACAGTATACCCAAAATATAAGGATTACGCAAAAACAAACAGCTCTCAATATTTTTTGCAGACTTGTGTAATACTATTTACTCTTCATATATGAATGTATACAAAAAATAATATTTCATGTAGTATGGCGTAGTTTCAAATTAACGAAAAACTCCTCCAACATTTTGAAAGACTGATTTTTCACTCAAGGAATTGAAACAATCGGAAAATCATGACTTTCTATGATATTTTCGAAAACATTGGTGAAACAAATATTACTCTATTTTTATTACAGCAACTTTTTTTGCAATTCTTGAAAAAAGTCATATAAAATAATTCTGATGTGAATTTGACTTATATGGAGAGATGATTTGTTTGCTATCAAAATAGTCTCACCGTTTCTCTGGCAGCTGTCTGCATTTTTTCCAAAATATCAGCTTTCTCATCAGGAGCAAATAAGTTGGGAACATCAGCAGTATTCAGAACAGTATTGATATCTTCAATAAACATTTCGTCGGCAATCTGAGTATCCGCAAAAAGGAATATGATAGGTTTTCCTTCGCAACCAGCTCGGGTAAATAGTTTCTTCAAGTCATCCCTCCAATCGGATATACTATAGTTTCGTGTCAATTCGATCTACAAAATATACAATTTGTCTCTGATTGAAATCATGCGAACTGAATGAAATTTACTCAAAGACGCATTTTCACTATTTGATTTGAAACAAAAAACATATTTTCATTTACCTCAAACAGGTTGCTCTCTGCCATGAACCCTGCTAACTTAGCAGAACTGTGCCGTCCAGAACCTCCTATTCCAACCAACAAGACGTTACCACTGGGTTGCATGAGTATCCTCGACACTCTAGATACATGTTCTATAGCAAATTTGAACATAACCAAATTCATAGGAGATTTGGAGATAACATTGAATTCAGAAAGATAATAATCCATTTTCTCTATTAAATCTTCCATATCTGTAATCTTCAATTGACAAAGAATTAGTTTTTGTTGATCATTTGCAATGAGCCTTTTTCCTGAGAATAGTACAGCGAACGTGTCACGAGAGGCAGCACTAGTAGCAGCAAACATAAAATATTCACATGTAAAACAGTGTTATTCATGTAATATTGATTTATTATTTAAAAATATTTATCTGATATAAAAAATCATTTTGTGCTTGTATAATGCCAACAAAGCATTGCTGTTTTGCGAATTGTACGTTGGATAATCGATATCCAGAAGAAAACGTGTTTTTTATACCATTTATAAAACCTCATATTAATGAGGTTAGATGTAAGAAATGGATACATGCTTCGAAAAGAGTGGATTAAGCAGTGCAAAAAACAAATAAATATTCATATGTGTGCTCTAAACATGAAATAAATAGTAAATTTTTCATAGTTAATTACCATTGATCAGAATGAGATATAACCTCAATCGATTATCAAATTATATTCATTTATTATATTTAATTGAATTTATTTCATTACCATCTATATTTGATTCATATTTCACTCGTAAATGAATCTTAAATTCATAATTATTTTGAATTTATTTTATTACAGTTTGAATCTACCGCTACTCTTTTACTATAGTGTTAGGTTAGGTGTTAGAAACCACACGTTAAAAGTTAAGACCTCGTTAATCCTTAGCTCGCATTAGTTTCGACTTCTGAGGGTTGTCGTTCGTAGGGGTGCAACAGCTGGTTAACGGAAAACAGATTTCAAACAGATTTTTTAAACAGATAGGTTAGACACTAACCTTTTAAATTACGGCATGCAAGCCAACGTTTTAATGTTACAACATTGTTATCCTTCACAGTTGCAAATTTTAGTTTTGCTCCAGGAACATTTTCTTCTGTTAAGAACATTCTTTTTTAATTGTACTTTACCATATGTTTATATGAGGATTAGGCAGTGTTGGTCCCTACTGAACTACTAGCACTGCTAGTGAGCGATTTTTCGTACTTCAGGAGAAAGGTTCACTCCAGAAATTCCACGAGATGATAAAAAATACATATAATTAAAAAAATTTACCACTTGAGCCTTCAGTCAATTATTCGAAATGAATTTATTACATATTACATACATCTATGAAAGCAAATAATTTGATAATAAACTCTCCACAGTGATTTGTGATTCATGCAAAAAGTAACTTTAAGACATAAACTGGAAGAAAAATTCCTCTCGAAACCACTTTCATATAAACAATGTTTACACGAATGAAAAAACACTTTCGCAACAACTTCTTTCATATGAACAGTTCCTTTTCCAATCATTTGTTATGGAATTGAATCAGATATCATCCACAGGATTCCTACACAATTTAATATACTCGTATAAAAGAGATGAAATTTCACCACTTACATGGAACTTTGTCATCATCAAAGGTGAGCATTCCATATTTCGGAAAAGACTACTACCACTCCCCCCACCGTAAGTGATCATTGGGTCAGAAAATCGTGTGACCTGTGCAAGCGCAGTGAGCCAAGAATGACAGCCTTCTGCATCTGTCCGACTGAAACTTCTGCCTTGAGTGCGGCATACCGGTATAATTTGAAGATTCGAAAGTAGACAGGACATCATTTCAGCAAGGACTCCAATAATCAGAACAACCATCTTGACAGAGTGGTCTGTGGTCTGGATAGGGTCTGCGGAGTTCGAAACAAAAATCTCGATATTTCATCCGATTTTCCTTCTATTTTCGGACGATATTCGTCTCGCCAAGAGCTAAAAATTCCATGACAAATATCATCTTCTCAGGTGGTTGAGAGAGGTTTCATCAGACTTATTTATTAGCTTGTATGAGCTTGAGGGTGGGCCAAGATTGCATATGCTGAACATACTGGTGGCAAGAACATTAGGGTCTCGGGAGTCTCGCGGCAGGTCCTGCTTCCGCAGGAGTGAGGTGATCTCTGCGGCTTTTGTATGAGCTTTTTGCTAAACGGGTTCCATGAATAAACATTCTTATTATTATTTATTTTCAGTATTACCGATAACATGAGTAAATTCGACTCATTCGTTACACAAATTGGTAACTCCATGGAGGAATCACGTGCTTCAACATGCAATAGTATTCACTTTGGTGCTTATTCGAAACATCATCATTGAGGATGATAATGTTCCATGATAGTGAAATTTCACTTATTCCATATATTACATCGTGTAGCAATAAATGAATGATATATGATTCCATTCCATAACAAATATTTGGAGTACAAACTGATGATAATAAAAATGATGATGATATCAATAGTGCTGAAGATAGATAATGATGATGACATTGACGATGACGATAACAGAAACGAGAACGATAACGATGACATTAACGATGATGATAACGATAATGATAACGATAACGATGACGATAACAATGCAATAACGATAACAGTTATAATGAAGTCAAATGGGCTGAATTCGGAAATCGAGGCATTCATCACGGCCTGCCGAAATGATGTATTCGATACCTTGGTCTACCGTAGACGAGTGATGATTTTACTGTCGGCATGTCAAGAATATGTGGTTTTCGACATTTCTGCGGTATCAGCGTATTGATGTAATTAATCTCTAATTCAATGGAAATGAATATTATAAACGAATGTTCGTATACATGCTATTCATGCATAAAAATTACTGTTTCTAAATCCAACAACAATTTGATAACAATATCATGAATTGATGTAAGTAGCATTTACTACGTGGTAGGACACCATCATGAAAAATGAAAATTCATATTGATGAAAATAATTTTATAATGAATCTTTTTTTCGCAAATATTCACATCTACTTCCCTTACTTTCAAAATTTTCATTGAGGACAAAAAACAAGCACTACAGGAAAGTTTTCAAGGCGCTCTAAAAGTGGTACCTGTGCAAAAGTAGCGCACATAAACATAGTTCTTTGAATCAGTGAAGTTCGAGGTGTACTGAGTTGAACATAACAACGATGAGCAGCCACAGTTCGTCGCGTATTTCTTATATGTAACGCTTTTGGTAGAATCGACTGTGCTAAGTCACTTGGACACATCCCGTGGAAGTATCTATGAAAGAGTGACAAATTTCCAACCTTTTTTCGATGTTCCAGACTATCAATGTTACAAGTGATGTTCGTGTCTCTACGAACGTACCATTCGGTACGAAACTTCAGAGACTGATTCATCACGTCGTAATAAGAAAAAACCTTCTGATGAACATATGTCCAGAGTTGCTTCGTTTCTGAGATACAGGGCGTTGAAGTTTAAAAAAAATGGTATTCCTAAAAATCATAAAAATCCTAACATCTATTCAAATGAAATTTGCTAGTCATTTGAAGTAATGAGGTGCTCATTTAGTTACCAATTTGAAAATATCAGGTCCAGCGGCGCCTCAGTGGGCACCCCAGTCAACAATATTGAAAAATAATGCCGCCCTGGACTTGATTTATAGTTTTTTTTGTTTTTAGATCGAGAAATTGAAAATACAAAATTTTCGTCGCTTGTGTTTTCTTCATATCGAGCTTCGTTTTCGAAAAAAAAAATCACTTCTAGAAAGTATCCACGGACAACATAAAATGAAGACCATAAGTCAATGAAGAACGATTTCGACATAGAAGTAAATGAACAAAATGTCCATCTTCTGATTGGATTAAAATTCTCTACAATGCAGCATCTAAAAACTCGTCAATGAAGTAAAATTATTAATTCATTAGATAACAAGTCAGATTATCCTTCAACACATTTGCGCCCGCATAAGTCGGTTATAGCACCTGATTCTTTGGTGTATGTGAGAATATTTACCAATGCGCAATCTTGAGTATGGCTGGTGGATGCTTTCACTATTTCTCGTATTGTATTTATGTGAATCACATCTTTTACTCAGGTTATTTTCTTCTTTTTGACATTGATGATAATAAGAAGAATGTAAAATGAGGGGGCTGTTGAAACTGAGAGTTGTTTGAATATGTTTCTTAAAGAGGTTCCACGAACTACAACAGCCATACAGCTAATTATTATTTTTTGATGATGAAGACTTTATTCATATGTACTGAATTTCCCCAAAAGATCAATCCGTAGCTCATTGCAGATTGTACAGAAGTCCAAAGTACGCTAATTTAAGTAAGTCTAATGATATTGCGCCCTTGAGTTATCTGATAATGAAGCAAATTGTACCCAATTTATTTGTTATATCATTACTATGAGGTTGTCATTCACTTTTTGGTTTATTTTGATATCCAGAAATTTAATGACATTTACCAGTTCTATTAATCTATGATTCACTCGTATTAAAAAATCCACATCACGATTCATATTTTTTGTTGTGAATACCATTAAGAATGTCTTTCGTAGGTTAACTTGTAGGTTAATAGTCCATTAAACGAGTACCATTTATGAAAATCATTGCCACAAATGCTTGCTTTGGTAACATCATTTTTTAATTAATTATCTGATATGAGAATATTAGTGTCATCAGGATACATAACAATTTTTCCAGCATTGGAACATGAGTACACCATATCATTGATAAAAATTATAAAGAAAACAGGTCTCAAGATTGATCCTTGAGGGACACCAATATTTACAATTTTTTCTGTTGATCTAAGATGATGAGAAAAGATGCAAGCCATTCATTTGCGACTTCTCGTACACCAATCAGATACAGCTTATCCAATGAAAGATTATGGTCAACTGTATCGAATGCTCTAGTTCGGTCAAAGTAAAGTGCAATGGGATTGTGTTTGTCGTTGAGAGAGTCATATATGTTTGTATAAAAA
The DNA here is from genome assembly GCA_015342065.1 of Leptinotarsa undecemlineata. Lineage (NCBI taxonomy): Eukaryota > Metazoa > Arthropoda > Insecta > Coleoptera > Chrysomelidae > Leptinotarsa > Leptinotarsa undecemlineata. The sequence goes on along the minus strand of WOGP01000380.1, from coordinate 7,851 downwards.
TTGCATATTGCGGTTAATGTTGATTTGTTTTGTCTGAAACCGATTTGACAGTTAAATAATATGCAGTGGTGATTTAAAAATGTGTTGATACGATTATTATATGAAATGTCAATTATTTTTGCTATTTGAAGCAAACATTACGGTAGTTTGTAAAATCATCTTTTGATCCCTTGTTGTTAAAAATTGGTATCAACTTAGAGAACTTAAGGACCGATGGGTACTACCCCCAAATTAATGATTCATTGATTATATAAGCCAATGGTGAACTTATTATCTCTTCAACATAACCTACAGCTTTCCCACACATATAATCTATTCCCAAAGGAAACTTATTAGTTGTCTTCATTATATATTCTTCAATCTCTCGACTGGTGGTAAAAGAAAGAAAGAAACTGTGTTCATAACCTGTGGTTTTGGACAAGGTAGGTCCATGAAAAAGTCACTCAGAGCATTACAGATTTCACTTTGGTTCGATATTATTCTGTTGTTGATAATAAGTTGTTTGACTGTTATTTGTTGCCATATTTTTTGACTCCTTGATTATTTCCCAGCTCTCTCTCAATAAATTTGGGGCTCGTTGTGGTCTGTTTTTGTTATAAGTGAGTTTATTTTCATTCACTTTTTCATTGTAATAGTGCTTCAAAATCTTATACCATGTATGTACTATATTGTTAGACGTACTCTTCACAATTTTTGACATCTCCCATAGCATATTATGAAGCTCTTTCAATTCGGGAAGTACTATGGTTTTTCATTTTCACTCAAATGGAATTTTCCCCAAGTGAAAGCGATGTTGTCGTGATATTTGAAGGTGGTGTAGAAGTTGTTGAATTTATCATCTATATTTGATGAATTAAATGTCTTACCAAGTTTCTTTCTGTAGTAAACTTTCAAAAGTCATTAGATCATTTTCTGGGTTACCAATCATTAATGGAGATTTTCGTCGGCCCAAAAATGGTAATTGTGAAAGTTCTTTTAAAACGACCACGAATCACCATCTGAAGATTTGTACCGTAGTCAGGAAATACCCTGTACAATATTGAGATTATTAAAGATATAAACTGACAATTTATGAACTGAATTCAATTCCAATAATTCATTCGGATTATAATTATGTTCAGTTGGTTGTTAATATGTTATCTGATGAGTAGATTTGACGATAGATTTAATTCGAAGTTTTCCCAATAATTTCCAAATCGCTCCATTTTTAGATCCCCATATAGAAATTCAACATTATAATCGATAATATTCAAATTTATGAGATATTTTTTTCATTATTCTTTTAAATTTCCATTTTCAACTTGTAATCCATCATTAACATCCAGGATGATAAAGACAATGAATATTTGCAATATACATGATTTTGTAGTCCACAGAAAATGTCATAGTCGGTAGATTCAGTTTCATCAATATCTTCTTTTCAACTAAAATTTTGAATAATATAGAATTCTGAAAATTTTGTATATCTTATTAGTTTCAAATTACATTGGCGACTATCGAATCTGTCTTTTTTTCCAAGCCTCCAATATATAAGACCATATTGTCAAATTTAATATTTAGACAATTTTAAGAAAAAAAGTGTATATGAACTTGGGTCCGAAAATGCCTACTTTCGGAGATACGGGGTATTGAAATTGAATTTGTTTATTCTCTTTTTCGAAATAACTCTTGCAAAAAACTAATTATTTGCACAAAATTCGGTACCTGGGGTTTTTTGACGTGGGAAATCATAATTTCGTATCAATTTTCATGTGTAACATTTAGAGAGCGCTGCGTATCCTGTCATTATCTATTTCAAATTGCCCTAACGTTTTTGACAGTGAACTTTTGGTATTTTTCATGAGAAAACCTAATTCCCACACCAGTTCCAAGTAAAAAAGGTACACGTCCTCAAAAACGCTGAAGGTGATCGTTTTCGAGATATTTACAATTTTCTGTTTAAAAAATCTGTCTGTTTTTCCGTTAATCAGCTGCATATTACTTAGCTCCTAGAGAGCTAAGTGAAGTTGCTGAGAACGTTACAAAAACTAAGTATGTGGTGGATCTCATCAAAATAAACAACATTTTCCTATAAAATGTTTAACGAACAATGATTCGTTACAGATCATTGAAATTTTTCAAAACATGGTAGGTTTCACTCATAAGTTTTTTGTAATTTTAGTTATTTTCATCAAATTTTATACGCAGTATATACTTCTTCTAAACTGAGCATTATCGAACTGCTTAATGAATCCAAATTAAAAAAAAATGCCATGTTCAATTTTTCAATTAGAAAGTGCTACATTTCGGAGTTTGTAAAAAAATTCGGAGATTAGGAAATTAGACATAGGAATTAGAAAAATCAACATATAAAAATTGAACAAAATAACTATTACAACAACTGTTCAAAGTGACGACCCCCAACAGTGATACAAGCTTCTGCTCTCCTCTTCAAAGAATTCCGCACCCGTTGAAAAATGCCAGGAGTATTTCTCATCGTTTCGCAGCAAGCTATGATGTTACCCCTCAACATTTCCTCATTTTCAATGGGGCAAGCATAAAATTGTAATTTTGAGTTTTCCCAAAAGAAAAAATCGATGGGATTGAGGTCCGGTGACCTCAGAGGCCTCTTCTTCCTGTCCTTCGTTGGGGATATGCTACTTCTAGAAAATTTCAAGCTATCACACTAAAATGAGCATGAGTTCGATGGTGCATAAACCACGAGTAATTTCGGAGACCAATGGGAACATCTTCCATGAGTTGGGGAAGCTCGTGTTCCAAAAAAAGGTAGTTTAGCATCTCCATTCAAACGTAAGGGGAGAAAATAGGGCCAATTAGGTGATACCCAATTATGCTTTCCATACATTAAAAGGGAATCTGTCTTGAAAATGAGTTTGCGTTATCGCATGTAGGTTATCTTCCTCCCAAATCTGGTTGTTATGAAAGTTCATGATACCATCACGTAGTCACGTAGCATAAATGCCTGGACACACTTAAAATGATGAGGATATAATTGCTGTTCCTTCAAAATTCTGTAAACTGTCATGTGACTCACATTTAAAGTTTGACTAATTTTTCTTGTACTTGTCTCTGAATGTTCACTAATTTCTTCGAGAACCGCCTCCTCCAATTCTACAGTTTTTTGCACTCCGTGGCCATTCTACTGCAGAATTTGTTTCAAAGCTTCCAGATTCGGAAAGTCTTGGGAAAAGATTCGCAAATGTCGCGCAAGAGTCACGCGTTGATGATACCTTTCCTGATAGATGCGTCTGGCCTCGCTTGAATTTCCGTCAGCCAAGCCGTATGCAAAAACCATATCAGCCATTTCAGCATTCGTAAAGTCGGGCATGGTACCAAAGTACCAAAAAATCACTTTATAAACTCCGAACTGTGAATTTGTCAATGAATAGTTAAAAATGTGACAGCGAACTTCTTTTTTTATAAACAAACTTTCATAGTCTACTCGATTTAATTAACTCAATTTGCAAGTGGAGAGTGACAGAAATTATTGAAATCAAATTTGGTTTATAAAGTAATATGCATCGATATAGAAAATTGTAAATATCTTAAAAACGATCACATCCAGCGTTGTTAAGGTGTCCCTTTTTTACTTGGAAAAGGTGTTGGAATTAGGTTTTTTCATAAAAAGTACCAAGAGTTAACTGTCAAAAAAGTTTGCAATTTGAAATGAATAATGACAGCGAACACAGCGCCGTCTAGATGTTACATGAAAATTAATACAAAATTATGATTTCCCATGTCAAATCCCGGGTACCGAATTTCGTGCGAATAACTTATTTTTTGCAGGTGTTATTTTCAAAAAGCGAACAAAAAAATTCAATTTTAACTCCCTGTATCTCCGACACGAAGCATTTTCGGACAGAAGTTCATATAGACTTTTTTTCTTAAAATTGTCTCAGGCATACGTCACTTGAATATTTTAACGTACTTATATTACATCCTGTATATTCGCAGCTATTGATAGTGACAAAACAACTTTTTGTTTGATAATTATTTATAGGTAACCTTCGTCTCAATAAAAGAACTTCCTGATCTGAATAAAATTGAATCGACCATACCTCATCGTAAATTTTTGGTTCAGCATCTGGAAGAATATAGTTGCCGAAAAATAAGTTTCTTATATGCTGCGGATTAATTGATTCTCCTTCTGGAATAAGATCTGCACACACTTTTTCCATATGTTGTCTAAAGTTCTGGTAGCACGCTTTTTTCACAATCCCAAATAATAGATTTCTGAAAAAAAAGAAACGTGGTTTCAGAATTTGGTTTTATAATTAACTTGGAAACAGATGTTTTCACAAAGTAAGCGGTGAATTTCAAAAAGTATATCGTTGATGACAAATTTAACCTTGTAAAGGGTGAGGGAGGCTATGATTTCCAACATTCCATTTTTCGAGAGAAGAATCTGGAGATGAATTATGTTGCTTCAGGAAACCTAGTCAATCATAACTAACAGAAGAAGAATACCGATTCATTATTTGATCGGAGAAGACATTCATTAGAATATAGAGAATATAAAGAGAAGATGAGCAGGGTTATTGAGAAATGAATTACATATCATTAGATGAAGAATGAGATATAAATGAACAGAATTTTGAGACACTCACCACGTAAATGTGTTGTCTTCTAGTCAGAGACATTTAGTGAAATAATGAAAATTACTATATAGGATAAAAGTTGATCAAGTGGAGAGCAATAAAATGTTTAAAAATATTGTATGAAGAAATGTTACACTATATGTTAAAAAAAGGATCTTTAAAACTTCTGTTAGCTACTGTTAGCTCAGATGTTCTAATTGTTCACTTCATAGATAAATATATATCACGGAAAATAACACATAATGAGTATAACATAACTTAAACCTAATATAAACACAACACTCGTTAATAAGTATTTTCTTCATTGCTTGAACAGTCGTAGCACTTAACAGCATTTATGTTATACACATGAAATCAATATAATTGTATCAATAGCAAGAAAAACAATAAAAAATCAAATAACAAAAGAAAAGTAGAAAAATGTTCATTCATAAGAAATAATAATTTTAACAATTCTATTTTTTCGTCTTTTTCTTGAAGATGATTTTTCAGTAACATTCTGAATTTCATGTTAATAATAATAATAATAATAATAGTAATTTATTCCCTACAACGGATTCAATATCCCCCGGAGCGTAGGGCAACACCGATATCTCGTCAATACCGTAAAAGTGCCGTAGATGATAATATAACACTCTTAGGGCCGTGTTATGTTGATGGATATAGGCTGAGACCGCATATGCTGATCATACTGATAGCAAGTGCATTAGGGTCTCGGGCGCCCCGCGGCAGGCCCTGAAGACACCATCCTGGCAAGCCATGATGAAGCCCTCAGTTTCCGACTTCAGACCACTCGACCTGAGGAAAGCAAACGTCAGGCGCTTTAATAAGCCAAGGTCTTCAATGTTATTGAAGAAGACGCCATGCATTGGCTTATTATTGTGTTTCCGTAGAAGTGAGGTGATCTCTGCGGCTTTTATATGAGCTTTTCGCTGAACGGGTTCCAACTCGGTTACAGAGTTGTGGTCACCTCGTTCAGTGTCGAAAACTATACCGGATTCATCAGCTGCTTGGGCAACTGCCCTGGAGAGAAATGCTCCAATTCCTGCTCTCTCATGGTCATGAACCATGCCGAGAAGGGGATCCGAACTCCTGCTGACTTTACAGGCTGTATCCAGCACCATTCTGTCATGTAGACACTCCAAACTCAAAAGTACAACCGTGGAACGGACGATTTGGGATGCAAACTCCTATAGAGATGCATCATTTTTCGGGACTTAACGTCGAGTTGATACAGCTCCTCCTTGTTGATACATCGGAACTGTTTTCCCTGACAGTTCCGATGACCAGATCTGTCGAAGTTTGTGCTGATACTTGCCAATGTATGAGTTTTTCACTGCTGTTACCTCTTGTGAGAGGTAAGTATACGTCTCTCCGGCATCCAGATGGTGTAGGATGCTTCCATCTACGAGCTGCACATCATCTCCGTAGGCCCCGCATCGTCTTCTTTTGAGATGGACCATTGCACATTTGTCTATCCCCAATTTCATATCGATAGCATGCGTGTACTCTTCCACCACCCTCAAGAACTGATGGAGATCCTTCTGTCCAGAGGCATAAAGTTTAAGATCATCCATATAAAGCAAATGGGTGACGTTGTGCCTCTGATTTCCGGGGGTGCCAGAGTTATACCATCGTGTATTTCCGAGCGCAACAGATAATAACAATAGCGAGATGCAGAAGAGAAGGAAACTGAAGAAATCACTCTAAAATATACTCCTTCTGAAAGTGACCCACCCAGATTGAACTCTTGCTTGACCAGATGTTATGGTGAAGCGAGTTCGCCAAAGTGATATCAGTTGTTCAATGCATCCCACTATTTTGTCGGTTACCGCAAGGCATCTGAGCAAATGCAAGATGAGCTCATGCTATATTGTATCAAGTGCCTTGAGGCATTATTATTATTATAGAGAGGCATGAGAAAGCTGTCCGCGCGTTGGGTGCCGCGTTTCCTCACGTTAAACCAAAAAAGTATTCGAATGAATATTTCCAACGCTCTGTTACTGCAGTTCAGGTACAATAAATCCGAATTTGTGGCCGATTTGATAGATTAGATAGATAGATTTGTAGATAAAACTTGGATATACCATTATACGCCTGAAACAAAAATACACTCAAAAAAAGCAAGAATTTTTTCTTGGCTGGAAAAGTGATGGCCACGATTTTTTGGTATAGTCATGTAGTTATTTCAGTCAATTATCTTCAAAAAGGATAAACCATTACATCACTACACATTATTACTTGTCAAGCTGAAGACAGAACTTGCAAAATAGTGGTCATATTTGTAGAAAAATTAAATCCTGTTTCACCATGACGACGCACCCCCTCACACCTCAGTGATTACGGTTTGAACTGCTTGACCATTCACCTTACTCTACAGATCTAACCCGAAGCGACTTCTTTTCGTTTTTTCATCTAAAAATTGCGCTCGGAGGGCAGAGATTTCTGTCAAATGAAGGGGCAATCACCTACGTGAACAATTATTTTTCAGAGAAAAACACCGAGTATTATTTGGACGGGTTACAGAGATGAGAGCATCGCTGGGTACAATGTGTAGAGTTGAAGGGGGACTCTTGAAAAAACCTGAAGGACTGTCTTGTATTTTTATTAGGTCAGCTTCAGCTTACAAACACTAGGATCTAGACCCATTGGGATGGGTCAACAATCTATCCTTAATTCTCTGATTCTGGAGTTATCTCGGCACTGGGATTTTTGCCCTACTGCCGGTAGGCGAGATTATTGAAGGCTCGCAATTTTTGTTGAACCAAGATTTCCTGTTTGAAGTTCGTTTCATTGAAAAATGTATTCATCAATGGATGATAGACTAACTTTCTGTTATCATATTATCAGACAGAATTTATCACAACACATTGCTTTCTATCAGTTGGAGTAGAACTAATAAAGTTGCATGTCTCCATACTGGAGCCAAAAAAAACCAGTTTAGCGTACATCAGACAGTGACTCATGGTGTAGAAAGCAAGAGACAAAAAGCAAGTGACTCCTTATCAACCACATTTTTCCCTTAGTGTATCTCATCACTTCACATTTCTTCAATTTGTTAGTTCACCACTGAAGTTACCTACAGGAAATACTACTACCGCTTGTATACAGTGCGAGACTCTAACATGGAACAAATTCACTAAATCACTCATTTTTACTACCCTGAAGAAGCTTCCCACTAGAAGCGAAAGCTTGGCAAAGTATAACAGAGTTTGATTTTTGATTTTTTGTTTGACCGAGAGACCCTATTAAT
>WOGP01000379.1:0-25542 GCA_015342065.1 Leptinotarsa undecemlineata | reverse complement strand
GATGTCTGACTAACATTAACGTCAGGTGTCGAGAAACGTTGGTATCTTATATTTCATTTAGAATATAGACTAGATATTTATCTAATAGTCTCGATAAATCAACAAATAAAAAAAATTAATAAAATTGTTTTTACGAATTAGAAATGCGACAATATTCCTGAGAAAAGTGTCAGTTGGCATAATTTGGGGACCGACTATACTATACAGTACAGTACCTACCTTTGCACATCTTTCAAGACGGAGTACATGATGTAGAGACACGTGCTCGAAGCGCAAGAATTCATATATTATACAGGGTGGGGCACCGAAAACGAAACAGATCGAATATCTTCAATACATATAGTTGTGAAAAAATGCAAAAACACGTCGATTTGTAATCCAATGGGGGACATCTTCCTGTCATAACCTCAACTGTCATACCTCTTCCCCCACCCCTCGATGACTATCACCCAAACAATTTGAATAGGGAAATTAACAATTGTGACACATCGTTAAAAAGTTAATTTCATAAGGAATTCAGCCGTGTCAATTTTAGCTACCTAACTTTCGATTTTGGCGCCTTCTTACGTGAAAAAACTGTTACTTATTCCAAATTTTGATACTTCTTTCGCAAGCTGATTTGACATAAATTCGGTGACAATGCATTATGGAGTTTTTCTACGGGAAGAAACAAGATGGCGGCTTCACAATGGCGGACAATACTTGCAATTATGGTCCGATTTGATTGAAACTTGATAAGTGGTGGTTTTCAGGGTCAAAAATTATGAATTGTTTTTCAATGCAAAAAATCAAGATGGTGACTCCAAAATGATACGACGAAATTTGTAATTATGGTTTGATTTGATCCGACATCAATTTTTGTTCTTTTTTCGTGAATTGTTCACATAACCTTTCGGATAAAATGTGAATTGAAAAATTAAACAGATATTTTGCTGCAATAGAGCGCCAAAATGAAAAGTTAAATAGCGAACACTCACATATCTGAATTCCTTATAAAATCACCTTCTCAATGTTGTATCACACTTAACACATTCCCTGATCAAATTGTGTGATGACCAAGAGGTGGGGAGAGAAGTATGACAGTTGAGGTAATGATAGAATTTGTCTTCCTTATATTAAAAATTGACGGGTTTTTGTTTTGCATTATGTTCACAACACATGTGTTTTGAAGAATTCGTTTTCGGTGTCAGGTTAAATCGAACCATGATTACACATTTTTTTCGCCATTTTGGAGCCACCATCTTGATTTTTTGCATTGAAAAATAATTCATAATTTATGACCCTGAAAACCACCACTTATAAATTTTGAATCAAATCGGACCATAATGGCAAACCTTGTCCGCCATTGTGCAGCCCGCAAGAGGGCGCCAAAATCGAAAGTTAGGTAGCTAAAGTTGACATGGCTGAATTCCTTATGAAATTATCTTCTCAACGATTTGTTACACTTACTACTTTCCCTATTCAAATTATTTGGGCAATAGTTACCGAGGGGTGGGGAAAGAGGTATGACAGTTGAGGTTTTGATAGAAAGATGTATCCCTTGGATTGAAAATCGACATGTTTTTCTATTTTCTTCTGGACTCATGTGTTTTGAAGATATGCGATTTGTTTCGTTTTCGGTGCCCCACCCTGTATATTTATATAGACCAGGGTCGATCATTTTTAATTAAAACCAAAAAAAAATAACAGTGGGATGAAACTCATTATGGTGGAAGGGAAATGTGATAAAAATGAAAGGAAAAATTAATTACGGGCGATGTGAGTTCGGGAAATGGGAGGGTGTGAGTTTTCAAGGGTGAAAAATGATTTATCTTGGTTTCCAGACTAACTCCAAGTCCTATGGAAAAAAGTTGAATAGCAAAGTTGTAGGTAATGGAAAGATCTACAATTTTTATTCTTATAATTTTTTCAAATAACCTCAAAATGTATGTGAAAAAATTGAAATAACCAAGTTTCTGATTGTTTATTTTTGACTATTAAAAAAAATATCGTCTACAAAATTCAGTAAAAATTTACCCTTTTATATCTCGCGTACACTATAATTTATTTGATCCAAAATATAAATTTTTTCACCTTATTTTGACTTAATATCTACAAAGCCCCTCATTATCAATCAAAAATTCTCTCGTGAAAATATCAGATTTTTGAAAAAGTTGGTGTGCTTTTTGTTCGTTGACATCTCTACTTTCTGATGGTGTGAAAGAATATACATTACTGTAGTAAATGTTCTCAGACAATGCAAACAATCGAAAAAAACTCGAATTCGAATTTTTTTTTTCAATCATTATGTACCATTTCATCAAAAAATGTAATTGCTGGAATTTTATTCAGTTGAAAAGTTTATATTATAATTTTAACCATAGAAAATCTCATAAAATATAAATATATATGTAAAACGTAGTATTGAATTTAGATACTTCTTTCTGACTACGTTATTGATTATAGTATGTTGAAAATCCTTAATCTTGTTATTCACAAATAGATACCTAAGATTGAATTTCAATTACTAATCCCTTAATTTTTATATCTTTGTTGGCATTTCTTCGTAGTAGGCATTTCCTTTCCAATTCTAGTTGATCTTCGAAATCTTCCAGACCACCACCTTCTTTGTCTCCAATATTATTTCTAGGCTGCATTGGTTCTCCATCCACAATTTCATCTGTATCAATAACTTCCTCGTAGGTTTTTTCTTCCATATTGGAGCAATTTTCAGAACCATGACAATTTGAGCATGAATGTATGCATTTTAAACCATGTGTTCGACACATGGTTTAAACTGGTACATCCAGTTTCACAGCTGCTGCAAATAGTTTTCAGCAATACTTCCCGAATTCATACTTTTTCTGTAAATTTGGACATAATGCCACGTTAATGTCGCTTCAAATCCCAATCTGTTATTTTTTATAGCTTCTTTACTTGCATCATTGGTTTGACAAAAAAATAGTCATGATGATGTGAATTCAATTGATTCAACAGGACCAAAAGATCAATATCTCGACCTAGAACAATGACAGTTTCATTAGTATGTAACATGGAATCTTACTTTTTTTGAGTAATTGAAGTGTAAATTCTAATAAATAGCTCAAAATTGTACATGATGATTAAAACAAAATTTGAATTCGAGTTTTTTTTCGATTTTTTTGCATTTTCGGAAAAAATTTACTCTAGTATTGGGTATTTTTTTGCACCATCGGAAAGTAGAGATTTCAAAGAACAAAAAGCACATCGGCTTTTTGAAAAGAGCTGATATTTTGGATTCTGATAGATTCTCCAACAGTTTTCATATCATAGCGTTTTTTTACCTGGTCTCCATTGTTGAAAAACAAAAGTATGTTCGCACTCTTCTTGAAATTCAGTTCAAAATCAAGAAGAATCATGGAAGTCACACTAGGTTTTTGATTATATTTGGAAACCCAACCAAAATTAGTGAAGAATCATAATTTGATTCACAATTATGCTTGAAACAAATATGTTTCAGTATATTCGTGACGTCTTCAATGACAAGAAAATGAAAAACATATCTATGAAGAAGTATCAATATGTCATCAAAAATATTCCTGTGGTCATTTAGCTTTGAAGCTACTTCCATAAATATACTTCAGTATATTCAGTATTAGTAAACTTCAGAAGCAGTTTTTTGGTAATACTGAGTATACTATATAACTGTGTCTTCAAAAATAAATACACACTTTTGTGCAGATTTCAGCATACCTACATTCACACATCGAAGCAATTTTTTTCATGTTCATTCACTACTCTGTCCGGCATTATTATATCACCAGACATCGAAATATTCGAGAAAGCACTTTAATTACACCTCGCGTTGTTTACAGAAATCTTAAAGCACGTTATTCGAAATAGAATTTTTGTAGCTGATCTCAAGCAACTATCCAAATTCCAGCGTGCGCTTGAAAAACACGGAAAGAATGTTTCAATCAACAATATTATTTAATAAACGAGATTGAAAAATTCTCAGTATGCAGCTAGCCCTAATTAGTTACGGAAAAACACGGAATTGTTTGAGAAATCGTGTGTTGAAATTTACTTTTTTCAACCACAAAGTGAAATGAACCATTTTTATGCGTACATGATACGATTTACAGCTGGCTTTGCAGCAAATTATCTAAAAAAAAACCATTCGTTCAGGCCAGTCTCAAATCATTCACACTCTCAGAAAACAACTACTTCTCTGACTAATACTACAAAGAGTGTTATATTATAAGTGCAGGATTATTCACTAAAGTTGTTCCTGCATATGCTCTTGGCGATACGATTGCCGCAATACATTTCCAATTATTGGAACACACTTACGGTTTCGGGCTGTTTGGTCAATCGTCTGTGCAAGATAATGTATATCATCAACATAAAGTCGATGATTTCCGATAATTGAAAATTCAATTCCTACAGAATATCATTCCTTGAACTAGGTTGAAGCGAACGACAAACCATCGCCATCGCCCCATCTTCCTGAGAACTAGATAACCTACTGCATAAACGAAATTTGCCAAATTCTTCATTTGATAACAAAAACTCCACAAATTGAGTGGACATACTTGGAGATTGGCTGTAAATCACATTATTAATAAGAACAATACGTTAAGGCCAGACTCAAATTACCTACACTTTAGGTTGATAGACTGACACCTATCAGGAAACAACTACTTTCTTGGATAATACCAGGAAGGGCGTTGGATTATATCGGACAGGTGTTGATGTAACATCCGTCACTGAAGTTGTTCCTGCATATGCTGTTGGCAATACAATTGCCGCAATCGCCTTTCAATTATTGGGGCACACTCGCAGACCGCAGTAGTGTCTATTATCAACACGAAGTCGATAATTTTCCATAATTGAAAATTCAAATTCTTCGGAGTATCATTCCTCGAAATAGGCTGAAGCTAAAGACAAACAACATGTTTGTCATCGCCCCATCTGCCTGTGAACGAGGTAACTCCGCAAATTGCTTTGCAGCAATTTCTAAGAAAAATCAACCGATAATTCGTCAACTCCTCAAGTTTAATTTTTTTCACATGTTACAGTTCATATTTCGATACAACAACAAAATGACTATCGCTGTATGAAAACATATGACGTATATGACATTAAAATACATTAAACAGTTTTTTTCAAATGTGCAGTGTAGAGAACAGATTAAAATTTCCATCAGGATTTCAATTAACTTCGAGCAATAAAATATGTATATAGTAGAGTTTTATTATCGAATGTAGTGAACGAGGTAACCATTTCATATGAATCCCAAATTGAATATTCAGAAGAAACATGTGGAATATGAAAAGGTTCACTCCAAAAAAATTCAACAGAACATTCAAAAAAATATTTTTAGTTATCATAAATGAAATATTTCTTATTGTTTTTGCCTTATTTTATTTAAGGTGAAACAAAAATCATCGCGACGTCTGAAAACATCAATTATTTTTAGAAAGCTATTTTCATATCAAGTATTATGTGTCTAAAAATTATACAATGACATTGAACATGAACCTAGTCACTAAAAATGTTGTTATTAAGTAAATGAGTATATAAGAAGCGATGACTCATCGCAAATACATATATGAGAAATACGACTTTCACTGTATCCTATTTTCACACATTGTCACGACTAATTTTATGTATGAGCACGTTAAGCTTATATGTATACAAGTGTTGTTTTTGGAGTAGTAATGATATTCTTGCTATTATAAAAAGAAATCTAACCTACCTTTTATTACTAGAATAATAAAAATGAAAGGTGTTGTTGGAAATATCCTGTGTACATTGATTATTATAAAAATAGAAAAAGAATGAAAATTATTATGTTAATAAACAAAGAAATTACTTTGAGCAATAGAGATAAATTTGAATTAATATGACAAAAGTTGAGTTTCCTCATTATGAAAAATGTTAGAACTAACTATTCTACTAATGAGTTCGTGTTTTCATTTTACACTGTTTCTAGATGGGAAAAATGCCGTTCTAAAGTCTTGATGATTCTGAGCAGTGTTTGTCCATGTTTGAACATAACAAATTGGAATTTTTGCGTTGATATGTGACAATGGATAAAATATAGGTCCATCACTTCACTCCGCAATCAAATTCATCGGCATCTGAGTGGAGAATAACTGGTGCCCCCACAGCCCCCGAAAGCAAAAAAACCAGGTGGAAAGGTTATCGCCTTGGAATTTTGGGATGTACGTGGTATAATATTCATCGACCATCTTGAGAAGGCTATCCACCATCGACAGTGGATATTATATAGCATTAATGGAGGGTATGAAGGCCGAACTTGCGTAAAAACGACCCCATTTGAAAGCACTGCTTCATATAGACAACGCACAGTGGCACAAATCAATGAAAACGATGGCAAAATTGCATGAAATGTGCTTCAAATAATAATAATAATAATTTATTGCACAAAGGAAACCGTTACAACATAGAAGTATCATAAGCTAACCTAAATAATTTACAAAAAAGTGGAGAAACCTGTGAGAAATCAAATTCTTGTATAGGTTGAGAAGATGCAGGATAATACCTATAAATAGTAGATACCATACAAAAACATCATTACAAATTTCTAGAAGTGATGCATGAAAATAAATAAAAAAAAACATTGAAAAATACAAAAAATAACACACACTTGAGGTAAAAATGAAAAATATAGCTATTGTTTTATAGGGTGATTTTCACATATTAACACATGCATGGACAACGAAAATATATATAATGGAATGGGTTTATATTAGGAACGGACTTTACTGTTGAGCGAAGTACTATATCATGAAGGGGTTTTCGATTTGTAGATGTATATCAACCCTCGATGTCGATTTGATATAACCTCTCAACTTATTTTTGAATTGTTTAAAATTATAGATTTGTGATATATTGCGGAAGGCGCTCGTAGAGTTTTGGGCCCAAAAATTTAAAATTCTCCTGTCTGTCTGTTTGAAGATGGTTGACAATGTTTCGTGGTATATTACATCAGTTCGGGCTTCCATTGTCTAATATAAATTGATTTGAAATCCTTAAAAACAAAAAGATTGAACGAAAATAACGATTTTACTAAATACCTTGTAATTTCAGTTTTTTGTGTTTAGTAAAATTGTTTTCGTTCAATCTTTTTATTTTTCAGGGATTTCAAATCAATTTATATTAGACTATGGAAGTCCGAACTGATGTAATATGTTTCTGTCTTGTGTTATAGTGGTGTTCATTAGTTATCAGAATGGATTTTCTTTTATGCTGTTCAACATTCAAATTGAAAAAAAATAACTGTCTCAGGTCTAAGATTTCAGTTTCAGAGTAAAGAAGGTCTGAAGGATATCGGATAGTTTTACAGAATAAAATTTTAATAATTTTTTCTGTACTATCAGTAAGTTATTTATAATTGTTTTTCCAGGTGCCCCACAAGCTATATGCGATTCCACTAATGCGTGACATACACTTTTCAGATAGATTTTGCTAGATATACCTGAAGGTTCTCAGTTTGTAAATTAAAAAATGTAGTTTTTTGATCACATACGCGATATGTTCATTCCACTTGAGGTGACTGTCAATAATCACACCTAAATATTTGAGTTCAAATGTAGATGATTGAAAAATCATCACAAATTTTTAATGTAGTAAACGACGGCAAAGTCAATTCATTATTGCATAGTGGAAGAAACAATATTTTGCTAGGGTTTATGGTCAGCAATCTACCCTGAAAACATACTTTAATTTCACACAGATCTCTTTCTACTAGTTCTTCCAAAGTGTTCCATTCTTGGGTTAAGTAAAAGATTGCTGCATCACCTACATACGTGATTATTTCTTCTTTGGTATTGTTTTCAAATAAATCATTTGAATAAATGTTAAACAGGATTGGTCCTAGTACGGTTCCTTGAGGTACAGCATACATTACTATTGCTATGGATATTCTTCAATTTGACTTTTTGCCATCAATTTGAGAGATATCTTCTGAACAAGTCGAGAGCTTTACCTCTGATACCTGAATTTTTGGGCGATTCGATTAGTAGGTTATGGCTTACCGTATCGAATGTCTTAGATAAGTCAAGAGAGACACAGAGAGAAGGCTGGTGGAAAAACCTTCTCTGAAACCATGTTGTTTTTCTGAAATTATTCCTAATTCATAAATAAATGAAGTCAATTGCTTTTTTAGAATTTTTTCGAATATCTTTGAGAAGTTTATTATTACTGAAATTTTCCTGTAGTTGATAAATTCTTCTCTGTCGGCAGATTGGTATATGGGGAATACAAATTGCTTTCGCATTTACTATATTCGCCAGAATTCGAAGACCTAAAACAAATGCTCAACGGTAAAAAATCCTCTCGAGTGAAGAGGTTATCGCTAAATCTGTGGCCTATTTCAGACAAAAGAAATTTGGTTCTATAGAAGGGGTATTGGAATGTTAAAGCAGCACTGAAATGATTGTGGTTCTAGCTAGAGATGACGTTAATGAATAAAGCCAAATTCGAACAAAAGAATATACGTTTTCTTCCTTGACCAATATGTAAATAGTTCATCTGTTTCTTCATATGTCATGAATTTGACCAATAATTGATAAAACTTCACAGCGTACTCTAGAGTAGCACTTCATTCTTAGATTTTCACTGAAATGTTCACCAAATCTCATGTTGGAATATAGTTTTGAGACTTTAGGTAGGTTTTTGGTTAATAAATGTGTATTCATTTTTTATATTTCAGATATATCAAATATAATAAACATAATTTCGTATCTCTTGCAAGGTGGAAGGTGCATATTTGTTTAAATATACTCTTAATATGCATAGAACACAGTTCCATGAGATTGTATTTTTAATTTCATGTTTGAAAAATTTAACGGGATTGAAATAAAAAAAAATCAATGAACCAACCACTCAAGTCTTTTTTATCTCGTTCCTTTTGTGAGTTGATTGTAACTGGTAGATCACCATGTGACACGAGGAATTGGAAAATGCCCTTCTTCAAGAAGCAATCGAAATAGTGGTCTGAACGGGTGATGTTACGCGACCATATATATCCATATATGAAAGTCCATGAAATGAAAATTATACGAGCGATTGTCAACCTGCAGCATTTCAAGAGTATAATTTCGAAAGGGTTATATTTTTTTAAGTGACAATATTTATATGGAAGTAGCTGTTTCAGGAGGGTTTTTTTCCAGTTTGTGCCTGAAAGTAACTTCTTCGCATGATCTACACATCAATGTATGACGGTACTTTTTTAAAAATCGATTACTTCCATCGTTTCTTTGAAAGATTTCCACATTTTTTGTATCAAGATGGAGTAGTAGAAAGCCAAACACTCTACTATCGATTTTGTAGAATGAACTTGTGATTCAAGGAGAAAGAAGAATGAAAGAGATCAGTGAGTGGTTGATTTACAATTGGACCTTGGGTACTCTAAGAAAATTATTGAACATGCTGCCGTTGAAAAACTTCTACACCAAAAATTTTAATACGATTGAAAAAAAATTTTTGGGGAGAAAGGACCTGAAGAAATCATCTTTGAAGGAGCATACCTCCTTGATAGTTGGTAATCACCATCAATCAATGAAAGAGTTAGGAAAGGTCAGTCAAAAAATCAGATCTATCACACAAGGAAATACTTGAAGCTGCTTTCTTAGATATTAAAGGTGCATTCGAAAATAGTGTAATCAATTATCTTGGCAATGACGATACGAGCTGCTGATATGGAAATACGGCATGCTCAGATAAAAAGTTGTAGACACCACCATTGTGTGAGAAATAGTAGAGACACCGGTTGCAAATGTCTGCCATCAAAGAGGTGTCTTCTACCCACTGTCATGAAACTTTGCCGTAGACGAGTTATTTTTTTCAACCATAAGGTACTGAGTGATTCAACTCATAGTGAGAGCATGACTGCGTTAGGTCCTGAATATTATAAGATGCACCAAGAAAGAAGGGTTCAACATAAGTCCATTCAAATCGACTATAATATCTTTCATAAACAACACCAATATAGTGTAACTAGGATTCTGAAACGCACGAAGTAGAAAGCTACAAGTGTCAGGAAATGATAAATATCTAGGAGTCACACTACATCCCAGATTTGAAGCAAGTAGGCATAATAATGATAGGAGGAAGAAGGAGATAGGTGATTATAGCACTGATGATGGTCAGTTGAACTTGAGGTATCATATGGGAGCTGAAACCTGACCAAAACCTAACTTTTGATTTGGTAGTCAAATATTAAAAAATAGAATATGGAAAAGTTGAATACACTCATTTGAATGAATGAATCGAAAAGGTTTTTTTTTTGTATTAAAGTGTATAATATTTAAAATTCTTGCAAGGATTTTAAATACTATACATTTTAATATGGAAAAAACCTCTTCGATTCATTCAAATATTAAAAAAGTTACTGCTCTTAACCAGACAAGGTGAAAAATTACGCCTCTTTAGAAATGTTGATAACAATGCACCATCAGCAGTATTGAACGAAGTTTGGAATCTATCCCCACTACAACTTGAACTAACAAGGGAGGGTCAATTCAAACTGGAAAATTCACCAAACTTCAAGTTTGACGGTGAAGTTTGTGTTCTAATCGTTCCTACAAGTATTCGGGATATCCAATTCAGCCCGATCACAGTCATCATATATGAAAGAATCAACCCCAGGTATTCAGATGAATCGAAATTGGACAATGGTACGAAAGCTGAAATTGATTGTGTCAAGGAAAATTTATATTACAGCTATCTATTTGGTTGAAATACATTCGTCTTCCAACCAGAGGTATAATCAATAGTTCAAGGCGTAACGGAATGAACATCCAGGCTGCAATCGAAGCATTGATGAACTAAAATCATATTGAAACTATTTTAGGAATGCCTCGAGAAACTGTTGATAGTGGGGGACAGGAATGAATTAAATCTATAGGTAGTCGATTCAACAAAGTCTTTTGTAGAAAATTCCCTGAAGCAACTCTTATTTTAATATAAAATGAAATTGAGTCAAAAAAATTGTATGGATGATGAAGAAAAGTTTTATAAATCACCCGAAAACAATTCCTCAAAAGTTTATTCGATAATATCAATGTAACAACCAATAAAATATTCTATAGTACAACAAATCATCTCTTTGTACACATTCATGGATAGAATACTACATAATAGAAAAAATAGTTTAATTGGAATTTCCAAAGATTTAACAGAACTTTACGTCGTTAGCTGAAACTTTCATGGTAAATAGAACCACATGAAGAAATATTTCTTAACGAAGATATTGATAGTATGCTCACAATTTATGGTGTCAAAGCTACCAAAAACTTGAAATACAATCTTTTCATAGCATCTTTTTCAAAGAATGGAGTGTGAAGGGTTTTTCATAAATACTACCCTGTTCAAAGAACAATACATTTATTCTAGCATTTTTCCAATCCTGAAAGCAGTTCATTGGTATATACTTGAGCTCTCTTAGCGATTCCGTTTTTATCTCCTCAATCATCGCAAAACGCCGTCCTTCCATGAATCTCTTCAATATTAGGAAAAAGTCGCTTTGGGCGAAATCTTATGAATACGGTACTGAGGCATGATCATAGTGTTGTTTTGGCCAAAAAATTACAAACAAGCAATGGTGAGTGAGCAGGTGCATTTTTCTGATACGAAAGTCAAAAATTGTTTACCCACAATACTGAATGTCTTCTTCCTATGGCTTCTCTCAAGCGGCGCTAAAGTAATACTCCATACGACCATGGCCGTATGACCATGTGGCAAAATCTCCAGACGCACTACATCACGGTGATCGAAGAAAACAGTGAGCAAAACCTTGACATTCGATCGAACTTGATATTCATATACCAATTTAGTCGCCACCAATTATGACCCTTATGAAAAAATCCGGATCGCCGTTGAGGTCATTCATCAATTCCTAAGCGCTGATCATTCGACCGTTTTTTTATTCAAATCACCGTTTGCCACTGTCAATATTTCATGAGGTATTGAACACTGAATTCCATTTTATCACACAATTTGATCCGTTTTTGTTTTCGATAGCACAAAATCGACGAACACGCGACAGACCTTCAACTTTCATGCCTTTCACAAAAAAACTAAACATGCTGAACACCTCAAAATTTGAGTATACAGTGCATTTCTGTAATGTCCCCCCCTCCCCCTTTAATTTTTTGAACAGGTCAACTCAAAAAATTGGAATTAGGGATAGTGAAATTGATGCATGAGTTTATTTTGAAGTGAAATTAACAGATGAAATTTTCAAGATGGCGACTGGGCGCCATCTAGGAAAAAAATCAAATAGAGAGGTGTGTCTTCTGATACATCACTTTGAAGCTTCTGTCGAATATTCACTATCCTAGAATATGAAGTCAATATCATCACCTACTACAAAATGGCGGAATATTTGATAATTTCCTTAATACAAACATTAAAATCGATATTTCTAAAAATATCCCTTTTACCTGCCAACAACCTGATAAGGTTTGTTAAGATATTTTTTTATATAAACGACAAAAATTGTCAGTACGAAAATGAACATCATTGATCAGTTAGAATATTCTCATTTATTTGTCGGTATTACTTGTAGAAAGATACTACGCCAACAATCTCCAAAATGGTCAATTATCGTAAATTGGAAAAAAAATTTAAGCGATTTTTATTTACCGTGCGACACGTAACTTTCACGTGACCGAAAGTATGTTTGATGAACGTTTTCCGAATCGTCCTATCTATAGAGAATATTTGAGGGAACTTGTATCCAAATTCACAACTACCGGTAGTATACATAACAAAAAGCCCCCAGGTCATCCGTCCATTCCGGAAGAACAGCAAGTGCAAATAATTGAGGAGATGGTAGTAAATCCTGAACCGTCTACTTATTCCGTCGCGAATGTTTGTGAGCTGTCTCCTTCAACTGTATGGAGACTTTCGAAGAGGAATAGGTATTATCCATAGAAAAATAAAATGGTACACCAGTTAACTGAAGATGACCCTGATCGAAGAACAAATTCTGCGATATCATGACGGTAACCATTGCAAAGCATCCTACCTATCTCCTAAATATTTGTTTTAGTGACGAATGTACATTTTTTCAAAAGACAATGTACTCAGATGAAATGGCCGTTATTGAAGTAAGATCAACCCTCACGTTTTCCAGGGAATACATACCCAATATCCAGAAAAAAGGAACGTTTGGACAGGAATATTGGAAAACCAAAATATAACTGAAGACCTGTATTAGAATATGATGTAAACTACTGTTGACCCTCTAATCACTGAAATCGTCGAAGCGAATCCTAATGAATACGATATGGATATTGTATTCCAACAAGATGGAGCACCACCAGATTACTACAGATACGTAAGAAACCATTTGAATGCTACTTTTTCCGGTAGCCAGATTTGACACCTTTGGACTTTTTTCATGGGGCTATTCGACGGAAAAGTTGTATGAAACTGAACCTGCTTCAATATTGAATACACGGCAGATAATAATAAATATTTGTAGAGATATTGACGTTACTGTGTTCGAAAATTTACAGCTTGAAATATCGAAAGGCTGTTATGTAGTTAAATGTCAATGCATACAGACAATTATTAAAAGTTCCGCCATTTTGTAGTAGTTGAATATATCGACTTCATATTATAGGGTTGTGAAGTATTTGTCAGGAGCTTCAAAATGATTTATCACAAGATCCCCCTTTCATTTTAATTTTTTTTCCAGATGGCACCCAGCCGCCATCTTGAAAGTTTTATCTGTCAATTTCACTTCAGAATAAAGTATTCATGCATTTATTTCATTATTCCAAATTTTAATTTTTTGAGATGACCCGTTCAAAAAATAAAAGTGGGGGGATATTAAAGAAATGCACTGTATGTTGCAAAATCGCTAATCGAATGTACGTAGTCTGTGATATTTGAACATTCACCTTATTTTTTGAACAGCCACGTACACCAAATTGACCAATCGGTCATGAATAATAAGACGAGAAGTTGAATACTCGACAAAGATTGAAGTTAAATATAATCAGAGTAAACCATCTACAAACAAAGTCGAATAATATTTCCCTGTATACGAAAGCGTTGGTATTTAGTTTTTACTACGCTACACTATCGAACTGAAATGTTTCGGTTTGTATCTGAAACAAACGTTTTTGTATAGTCTGCGTATCTTCGGAGTGTTTTTATTGTAATTCTTTTCTTCTCAAAATGAGTTCTCTGTTTGAGTTATCATTTTATTTCGAGAATAGGAAGAGTAGAGGTTGGAACGTAATTAAAAAACATGAGAAGGGTTGAGTAAACTGCCTTTTGAGGTTTTCAATGTATCAATGTAAATACAATGATATACTGTTGATGATTAAATAAATGAAGTTATTCGTTATTAACATTATCGTTTTTTTTTCACCTAATTTCCGCTCCGAATATCCGATACATTCAAGAGGGCGCGCCAACATTATCAACCAACGACCACTCCCCTCACTGTAGTGTAAGTGATCATTGGGTTCCAGAATTATGTGCCCTGAGCAAGCGCAGTGAGCTGAGAATGCCAGCTTTCTCCATCTGTCCAGTTGAGATGTCTGCCTTAGTGTGGCAAGTCGGTATGATTCCGGGATTCGAGAGAAGATAGGACATCAGTTTCAGAAACATTAGAAACAGTTTCAGTTGATACGTCAAAAAGAGTACTTCGACCACGCCACTGAAGATGACTGCCGCAGTTGCAGTTGAAACGTTTGGAGATTTCAACCGAAGAAAACCACGGCAAAACTCAGAAACCAACCAAAACTGATTCATAATTACTTTCATTCCAACAATTTATTTTACCTGTGTAGGTATTTTAACAATAGCATTGGCATGACGAATGTCCATCTATCCCTACATATATGCATACTGGTTGTCTCTTTACAGAGAAATAATTTTGTGTGATACGTACATGTGTTCGATTCGACGTTTTTGATACGTCACAAAAATATATCATGAATGCAAACTATTGCACGGTTGGCTTTTATTTTGTCTGATTCCTTCAAAACATTTCATTGCCAATAATTAGTGGAATCCCGATCAAATATTAACAAACACAATAACAACAGAATATTCCACAAACAATTAAATAAAAACAATGACATCAGTCAGACATTTCATTCATATCACACAATATTTTACAGACTATTCCATATGTTGAAGCTGGTAACTGACCAGGATGAATAAATTTTCCATTTGGGGTTTCCCGTGAGTTTTCAAAAAATATCTTATAAGAAAGATGAATATTTTTTTTTTAATTTTGACACCTGTGGGGAGGTTGTTTATGGTCTGCAATGAATACAAACTGATTCGAATATTTCCTTGATGCAGGAAAAATTGTCAAACCTAACAAATCATTCAATATAAGCATAGGTACTCCATAAAATACATGGTACTTGCAAAAAAATAAAACTTGTCAGCTCGAAAATTCTCTGGCAAAAGTTTTTTCCACTTAATAAATACTACGAAAAAATTCGAAACAAGCACGTTTCCCAAAATCCAGAACTGCAATACCGTTCTCGACGTGCCAATCGAGAACGGTATATTGGAAATAAAAAAGCATATAAATAAATTTCACTCTTCAAAAGAAACTAAAAAATGTCTGAAGAGAGAAAACAAAACTCTTCATAAAGATGTACAAAACATACAAATAACCTTTTAGATACAAACTGGAAGAAAAAGTCGATCCTGAGTGTTTAAACATTGAATTTCAGCGGAAATCATTTTTCTCACTTAGTACTGTAAATATTTCGTAAATAAAGAAATATCTTTCACAGGAACAGCTCACAAAGTGATATATGAAGAGCACCGATAGAAAATTTCACTGATATCAAAAACAATCATACTTACGGTTGCACGGATATTTTTTTTAATATTTGTTTCTGAAAATTTCTGATATTCATAGTCAAAATTTTCAGTTTAATATCGGCATTCATTATCTGAATATCGAAATGTTGCCTTCAGTCTCATAATTGCTGATTTCGATCTAGAGATTTCGACTTGAAACTCAAAATTGTGACGTTAATCTGAAAATTTTAATGAAGTTCAAAGTCGAGAATTTGGAATCAAAATAGATATTTCAAATTCATAGTATAAATGTTTGATTGAAATTTTATGAATGAAATCTAACGGGGAAAATTCACTAGTAAAATGTTTATTGTGTTCATTTACCAGATGCAATTTACGAAACATCCTGTAAATTATGATATAATATGCATGAAATTTCTAACTGATGTCCTTGTTTTCATTTAATTTTTTGTTAAAGATTGCTATTCTGTTTGTTATTATTTGTTTCATAAAATCACATTGTTGACATGTTTTTGAAGACTGAAAATGAATCAGAAAAAACAAGAGCCAGACGTTTCAAAAACGTCATTTGTGAACAAGAACGTGTCATAAAAAATAATTTCGGTGTAAAAATATAATTGGTCTGATATACAGGGTGTTTCATAATATATTGCTGATCTTGAGGGGCGATGATTCTTCATAGATTAAAAAAAAAAATCACACGAACATAGGTTTGCAACTGGTTCATTTCTGATACAAAGGATGTTGAAATTCAACAAAAAATAATTTCTCCCCTATAATCTCTCAGACCGCTTTGGCTTTTTTTATTTTCGGTAGGTACATGCAGAGTAGACATACAAATAAATATTTGCCAATGTTTTCCTAATGTTAATCAGTAGCGTCCCTGTCAACATGCCCTGCCATATTTTTTATCTCAATCATGAAACGCAAGTGTCATTTTTCCAAATAAATATCAATTTTTCTCTATCTTCTGATAAAACATGATCTATCAACTGTTTTTCATCTGGCGAACAGTTTTTGAGGTAGAGAATAAAATGCATTCATTTGCTTGTCTATATTCGATCTTTTGTCCGAATCTCAGATTAACAATTGTGCTTCAAAACAGTATTGTCAAGTTGTTCATGAGTTTTTATTAACGATTTTCATACCATTCATTATTCAGTTTCAGTAATGAATACGCATTAAAATATATTCTTTGTTTTTGAAAACCAAACTATCATGAACAGAAACGAAGAAATCAAATCAAGTGTTCAAAATGTCCGCCTTCGGCAGATATGCCAGCTCCAGCTCTCCTCCTCGTTGGCTTGCATACTCGGAAAATTAGTGGGATATTTCTATTTGCTTCACAGAAAACTATTAGATGATTTCGCAATTCTTCTTCAGTTGGTTGACCATATACCAAAGTATTTGAATGCTCCAAAGAAAATAAACAAGACTTGAGTCTGGAACTATCGATGATTATGATTTTGCCCAATGCCTTCGGAATAGGCAAATTATTTTCAAGAAATCGGCGATAAGTAGGTAGGTCTATTTGATCTGCGGGGTGAAGAAGGTCCAGTTAGCTAATCTTCTATGATTTGAAATTTGATGGGAACTGCTCTTAGTGATGAGATTCCACGATTGCATAAAGAACTTCCGATAAGTATTTAGACAAAATATTGGAAAGAAAATAAGAAAAAATATTCAATCATGCAAAATTCCATACGAGAATATGAGAATTATTGGCAACTTGCCTCGTACTCATTTCAGGATTTTCGTAAACTGAATTGGAAACCGCTACTTTGATTGCAGAAGTTGAAACAGTCCGATATGCTCCTTTCAAGTGATGATTTGGCTCGAAATATTCTGTTTCTGCGGGTGCTTGAAATTGTTCGGGCATCAAGGACCATTCTATTTGGGAAGCGTTGATGATATAGTCGCCTGGGTTCATGTGATGAATAGATTGGTAGATAGACTTCATTGTCCAAAAAAATACAATCTTATTGACAAAACTTGTTGAAAAGTCTGGTATGTATAGCACTTCACAAAATAGAGAGAAAACAATTTAAAAACACAAATAGTCAGAAAAAGAATTTGAATTCACATATCTGATAGATGAAATATAACAATGAAAAATAAAATTCATTTACGTTTATTGAAAGACAAGTTTGTATAGTTCCTTTCAAAAAATGTAAAAACCAAATATAGTCTATTAATTTGCAATTGGAACGGCAATAAAAATAAGAGCACTACGAAGGGTGTTCATAATCACTGCCCGGCAAATGGTAAATATATATACTACCAGTGCTTTCATTTTCAAGGCATCCCTGGTACAGTCATAACCATTTCTTACCTGTGGCTCTAGTCGCCCAGATAGTTAGTAAAAGTGATATCAGATGTAGTTGAGAAATAAAGGCTTGGCTAGCTGGACTGGCTGAATACTAATTTTTTGTCCGTTTCACAATATTTCTTTATCAGTGCTGTGTGTTCGTGAGGTTAGGTGAGGGAGTGAGTGGTTTTGCGAACCGATTTTACAAAACTTTTTCTAGAGATCAATCACCCTAACATCAAACTGATATTTTTGCAATCGACGCGCATTTTGCTAATAAGGTTAGCATCTTCAGGAAAAGCAAATTGATACTGAATCTAAAGACAAGGGTTAGCTGTTTATATACCTTTAGTTTTTTGGAACGATATGGACTTTATTTGTTAAATGATGATTATCCTAATTGATTTTTCGGTAATTAACTAGTGGAACCACTACCTGTAAATTAATTTATCCGCTTTTCAATCTGTTGTTGACAAATTGATTTTCAGGTAGTGGGTTTCATTAGTTAATTACCGAAAAATCAATTAGAACAATCATCATTTAACAAAGTCCACATCGGATCAAAAAACTTTAGGTATATAAACAGCTATTCCTTGTAAAAATATCAGTTTGGTGTTAGCGTAACTGATCTCCAGAAAAAGTTTCAAAAAATCGGTTTGCAAAACCACTCCTAACCTAACCCCACGAACACAAGTCAATGATGAAGAGAAATTGTGAAACGGACAAAATATCAGTATTCAACCAGTCCAGCTAGCCAAGCCTTTATTTCTCAACTACATTTGATAGCAAGTTTACTAACTATCTGGGCAACTAGGAGCCACATGCAATGTTTATGACTGTACCAGGGACGCTTTGAACATAACTGGTAGTATATACATTTCCCATGTGCCGGACAGTGATTATAAACACCCCTCGCAGTGCTCTCATTTCTAGTGCTGTTCCAATTGGGAATGGATAGACTATAACAAAGTATTGTGTGCCTGAAAAGGCTTACAAAAAAGTTCACAATGGTATATGATTTTATCTCAGGAATAACACACAATAACCATTTTTATCTTCGAGAAATAATGGCTTATTCACGAAGAGATTTCGAACAATACAGTATTATTTCTCATCCAATTATGTACCACAAATACATTGTGCATTCAATATAGATCAATATAGCCCTTCACAGCATATAATTCAAATTGTTATTCTCGTAGATATTACAGATTCGAAATGCAAGGATATGACGGTCGCGGCGGTACCGGCCGGGAAGCCGGCGGTGCGTACCTATAAATAGCGCGTTGACGGCATTTTATGATTAGCAGTAATCGCACGCGTTTATATGTCTATTTAGTATCGACATTGTTTCCGTGCAGGCCTTCTCAAACTATTGCTCACTGCGTTTACGCAGTTATTTTTATTAAGTACTTTTTTTGGCTATTCACATTTTGTCTTCAATCGAGGACATTCTGCCCGGTACTGACGATGCCCAATAGGCTGAAACAGCTGTCTACCGGTGGCTCTGAGACTGCTTGAAACATACCTGACTGGAGACTCAAACATTAAAGAAAAATTGGAGACATTTCTTCTATAGATATAGAGAAATAACGAAAAGCTAACCCGCTTTATTCTATCATGAGCGGTATGTTTCAGGAGAACATGAACAACTATAGCTGTCCATTGTTGGTGGCAGGAATCGCACGTTATAAGACAAGACCTTGGTAATTCCCAGCTCGCACAAATTTAGACTTTTGTGAGTTGTCGTTCGTTGGGAAGCTACTTGTGGTTAATGGAAAATTAGATATTTCGTTTCGAAAATAAAATGCAATCCCAATTATAATTCTGCACTTTCGTAGCTCTCAATGCATCTAGAGAGTTTCTCTGTATCGTTTGTGTATCTAATTGAGAAAATCACGAATTTTATAGCAAAACTTCCACGCATAAGAACTTTTCTCGATGCACGTTTCACCAACTTAGTTGTCACCATCATCAGATGATCTACACTGATTATTAAGTGTTATTATCAATGTTATAGAAAAGTTCATGATCACGCATACTCTTATCTTTCTGGTTTGTCGGTACAAAGGAAGAATTGTATTAACGAGAAAACTGCAGTTTCCGATAAAACTGTTAACGACATCATGCATCATCCACAGGAATATCTGCATCAATGACTCTATTTGGAAATTACATTTCCCTCAATACATGTTTGTATATACAGAAAAAATAGGACTATACATTTTCATTTGAAATCTTGCAAAATACTTGAACTTTCAATTTAAATTGTGTTATTTATGTAAATCCTGGTGTGCTCACGTTTTATGATTAAAATTCATGAAACATAGGCTACCGTTCGAAAAACATTCATGATGACGTATCCTAAACTCGGAACGCTCATTGAAATTTTCTCTTTTATACAAAATTTTACAATGCGTTATATCATTTAATATGTCCAGATTACTTGAAAAATATAGAATTTATTTTAAAAGTACAGACTGCGTTTTTCCCATTGTCTGAAATAATATTTGCCTAACGCAATTAGGGAAATATAGTTTCCATTATCCGTTACGATTCATTACCAATGAAATAATAATGTTGAGAAAACTCAAAAATATAACAATTATTGATCAAGTTTTCAAAATGATTTTATCTCGGAGTAACAAAGACATTAAAGAGGCCTTTTGCATCCTTACATGGGAGGCAGCATAACTTTGTTTACGGTAAGTAAGTTGGACCATAAAACAGTAGCGGTTGGTTTAGTTAATAATCAGAGGGATATTATATGTTCATAAAATAAATAATTTCAGGTGAAAATATATTCTGTTCGAATAGTTCCTACAGGAACTATTAGATGTTTATTTATGTATGGCTTTATAATAAAGCGCGTGGTTTACTGGGTTGAAATTAAATTGTTACAAATGAACTAATTCATAGCAATGATAATTTCAAAAGTAATGAACCTTGCTTCATTAAATCAGATGAAAAAAATTTGTAATTTATTCTCATATTTGATAAACAAGCGGTACGGTTTGTGACGTCCGATATAAAATTTTTTTCATCAGAAATCATGAACATTCATAACTTCGATTGAGGTTTGATATTATATGGACCGACATTATGAAAGGAAATATTTTTGATGTTTTCAATGATAATTTCGTTGATCTTATTCTTATTGATGAAGTTTTTGAAACTAGGTTTATATTATTTCATTATTTTACATATCCCAACAAAAAAAAAGGTTAAAAAATGACAACCGTCATTTCTTATTGAATATTGTCTGTATGCAACCTGAGAGACTTGTGCAAAGCAAGAAAAACCAAAACGGCAATAATATTCTTTGTGTGACGTAAGTTACTTGTTAATTGAGCAATATCAGATTCAACACCGTTTGCACAAGAATAACTATGTAGTATACAAACTGAACATTGAGCAGACCGCTTTTTAATCTTTAGATCACAAAATGAATATGGTTTATGTCACACATATGAAAAACTTATTTTTCATTTTTCAATACAGTTTTAATCATTTACATTAATAATTTTTCGTATTTATAGAATTCAGCATGTATTATTGAAATAAAACATAATGTCAGTCCACAAAGACCCCTAGATAACAATTTTGAATGAAATCACATAATAATATCAAACTTCGATTATAATTATGAATATTCATGATTCCTAATCGAAAATTCTTTATATCAGCCCCATTTCCATAATTATCAATAATAAATCAGATTTCCTGTAGGAACTATTTCAACACAAAATGTTGTCACCTGAAATGATTTATTTTATAAATATATAATATCCCTTCTATTATCAACTAAGCCAACCGACACTGTTTTATGCTCCAACTTACTTCAAATATAAACAAACTCTCCATAACCTCTCATTACCTGGCAACCCACCTCACCCATAAGTTGTACAGAAAAGGATAGTCCGATACCCGTTTCAAATACATGTATTATATTGGTATAGACATGGCAACTCTATGTCTTATTATTACTCTAAGGATTTTATCCTGAACCTGAAGTTATTGAAACACGATCAACACATTTATTTCTCTTCATTCAAAGAGTCGATATCTCTTTGACTGAAATGATGATGTAATGGGATGATTCTGAGTTTCGATTCTCTCAATCTACTACATAATGACTGAAACCATTATGCTTAAATTCAGATGAAACATGCTCACTAATGAACAATGACCTTAATACAGCGAGAAATCGAATGGAACCTGATCAAACAGAATAACAAGTGACTAGTAATTACTACATAGTGATGCTTATTTGTCAGACAACGCAATATCTGCATACCTAATAAGTGAAGGAAGGTAAACAAAACTACGGAACGAGTTCTCCTTCGAGATGACGATTCCCACGTTTGCTCGTTTCCTCGAGATTAATTGAGAGCCTAACAGAAGAGGAAATAATATTTTGGTTTGTCAGAAGCTAAATATAACGAGGTAACTTCGAATAACTATGGGATTGGAACCTTTGGTGTGAAAGTTGAATAACTTCTTTGATCAATTACCCAAACACCAAACTAATATTTTTGAACTCGACGCGCGTTTCGCCAACAAAGTTAGCATCCTCAGGAGAAGAAAATTGGTCTGAGAGACCAATTTTCTTTTCGAAAAAAGTATCCAACAATTAGACGATAACTGGAGAAATATATAGGTATAAGGTTTTAACATATTTTGAAGTGAGAATTGTCCCTAATGAGCCCTAAATAAGCCAGTCCTCTACAAGCTATGTCACTGGCTTCAGTGAGCTGAAGAAAAAATTAGTCTTTAATTTCAATGTGAGATCTGAAGTACCTACGAATCAGTCAGTAAACACTGAAAACAAGAATGTTTATCTTATGAAGGTAAATGATATTCTCGCTCAAAACCTGCCATACAGATCGAATAACACAGAAACCAACGCTTTTTAAAGTCTTTAGAATAGGTCGAATTCTAACTTTCACCCAAGACACAAATGATTTTCTGAGTGAAATTATCCAACAGACTAACAATACCCAACTTACCAAACCGCAATACCAGTTTCAATATACGAGTACAGAAGTTTCTTTAGATGGTCTTAGGATATCTAAAAAAGCACATGCTGATTTCGAATATATAGCCCAAAAAACACAAGTAGAAAATGTAGCACACTACTAGGTTGAAATAGTCCAGCTCTGAATTTAACCGACTTCAGGATTTTTCCGAAATCAATATGTCAAGATAAGGAGGACCAACATGTGAAAATTGGATAGAGTAAAGAAATTGCCTGAATAATATTTTCTAGTGAAGTGAGAGATAACGTGCCAATCGATAGAATGTGTAATACAAATTATACTTGAAGTGAAGAAATCAGGAAACTGCAAAAAATTATATCAGGTACCGTGGTCACGACCATTTTCTATTATTCTTCTGCTGTATTTCTCCCTATTTATAACAAAAACTGTTGCAAATCATACACCTACATTGTTATTCACAACTTTCTTGGAATCGGTGGAAGAACAGAAACAGTGAACAACTGTTATTTGAACCAGATTGTCATTTATTTACCAGGAACATTTTATATATTGTATCACGTATTATTACCTTATATTAATATCCTCAGTTACAATATTCGTGATTTCTAGAAATTTGAGATTTGTAGAAATGACACATAATAGAAGTATTAATATCATTATTATATCCCATGACCATAAGTTTCTCAATTGAAATTTGTGCGAAGAATGTTATCAATTTGTCATTTAACAATGTAAACTGTCAAACAATAGTAATTCGTCAAGTGGTCCCAAAATATAATGAATTGCCAACGACTTCCGTCTATAGAGTTATCCCTTTTTTATGTGCTGAATGGCTATCATCCAAATGAAAGCTGTATATCTTTCTCTCTCTCTCTCTCTCTCTGATTCAATGAAGCATTATCTGTTTTGCTTTCCATTTCAACTTTCTGAACAAAAAACGTTCTATATAAAAGTATTTGTTTTTTATCGCGTATTCTATTGACAATGCATGTATATTCTATCGTAGTTCCAACTGTATTCTGAATAATTACAAATAAAACTATATCTAATATAGATGAAATATGCAAATTTGACACCAAGTGTAATTTATACAGTGCAGATATGCCCTTCCATGCCCAGAGATTTCAAAGTGGAGATATATTTGAAAAAATTAAAGTGAAAGCGATCTCTTCAAGATTGCCCGCCACAACTTGATCTGAAAGTTCAATATCCGATTTAAAATAACATATTATTATGAGGATATCGATTTTTAAAGCAGGGGTCACGATTATCTAATGAGAACAAAATCCGAGTTGGTAGGCCGAGGTCGAATGTTACAAAACATTTCGTTTGCTACTGCGGCAGACATCATCAATTGTATATACGATGCCTACAGTAGCGACTGAGTCAGTCAGACTAGTCAGAGAGACTTTCAGACGAGATGTTTGGTTCTTCAAGTTCCATTCGACCACGACCTGCCAGCCTGGTATTGTAATTGAATATTTATTTGTATTTGAACTATGTTGATTCATCTATCAAAATTATACTATGGTTTTTTCAAATTCCACTGATAAACACAAAAAATCCTTTTGCTAATTTGAAAAACAGTTTTTCCAGTTTCTCCATGTTTATTAAAACCGTTGTTTTTTTAGCAATTTTTAATAAGTCAAAATTCCCCAGCACTAAGAGGAGTAAACAAGGCGAAACTCTAATGGAAACTAAATGCAAATACATGCCTAACCGGTTGCAGCAATTTATACATGAAACGAGATAATGTGTGGCATGGTAAACTATTCAAGATGAAGAAGACGACTAGACACACGAGTAGACCCTATGGGTTAATCACTGGCTCAATTCTGTTAAGTAATTTGCATTTGTTCTTGTTTGCGGTTGGTTTGAGACGGAACAGGACCGCCCCCAGTATGTTTTCTTTGAGGGCCGATAGCTGAAGCTGAATGCCTTTCATCTTGCGGTCAGTTCATAACATTTATGTTATTTGATGGAACACGGTTTGAATTGAATGGCCTCTTACAAGTTAGGTGTGTCACATGCCACATTTCACTAGAAATAACTGGAGGAAAATGTGCAGAAATGCTGAATTTATTAGTGAAAAGATAAACATAATTATATATCTGTGTATCATACAATCAATAAGTAATTGCTAATGATGCTTAAGAGAATTTCAATTGAACCAAATCACCGTTTAGATTTGCTGGAATATAAAAAAAACTATCAGTTCATGCTCAGATATCTGACTTCTATTTTCTATTAGAATTGCCGTTCTTTTTAGATCTTACCACTTTCTTATGAAAACAATAATGTCATCTATGTTAATGATTTGGAAAGAATATATAGAAAAGAGTTAAAGACCTAACCTAACCTTTCTTCGATATTTTGAGCTATCAATGTAGTTCATCCCAACACCAAACTGTTATTTGAAGATCATCACTTCCTGAT